>JAKUCV010001432.1:128635-159112 GCA_028386065.3 Turnera subulata
TTTTTTTTTTTTTTTTTTTTTTTTTTTTTTTTTTTTTTTTTTTTCCTCTCTTCCTCTCTACCTCTCCTTCTCCTCTGCTGATTCCTTCTTTTAAACCGTGTAAATTACTGTTACTCTTGTGACAACAATAATGCAGGCGGGTCCGATCCGGACCAGAAAATAACCGATACCTCCTTAGTTATTTTCCGGTGTGATTTTTCGAGAAATTCCGGAACCGAAAAATACCAACTTAGTTCCGAAAAATTCACGGGAAAATCACGAGCGCGGGAAAACCCTCGGTTTTGAAAAACGACTCCCGGTTTACCTTGAATTAATTACCCAAGATTAATTCAATAGTAAATCACGGTAAATAGACTTTTACAGTCCGGTAAAAATCCAAAATTTTTACCCGGGCTGTTACACAAATAGACTGCCTTGCCTTGCAAAATTTGCTTTCCAAGCAGCCCAATAGGTGTCACTTATTTTCATTAGATTCCCAATGGTTATCATTTGTTCATTAAAAAAAAAATCCATTCTGTTGTCTATATTAATGAAAAACATAAGATAATTTAAACGTGGACATATCGTATACCAATTGAAAGTATTACAATCAACCTTGCAGGACTTGGGAGATCCAACTAAGACATGGATACAAATAGACTGCCTTGCCTTGCAAAATTTGCTTTCCAAGCAGCCCAATAGGTGTCACTTATTTTCATTAGATTCCCAATGGTTATCATTTGTTCATTAAAAAAAAAATCCATTCTGTTGTCTATATTAATGAAAAACATAAGATAATTTAAACGTGGACATATCGTATACCAATTGAAAGTATTACAATCCCCCTTCAACAAATTCCAAAACTGTGGTGGGGGTACAGAGGCCCAAAAGTGGGGAGTATAACAAAAAGTGGACATATGTGCAACTGCATTCGCAACATGGTTGCAGCTCCTAGGAACATAAAGACATTGAAAGTAAGAAAAATTCCTAGGAATGTCCCTGACTATACCACCAAAAGTAGAGAAATCTTCTTCTGAAGCAATAACAATTGCTTTAAACAAAGTTTGGGAGTCAGTCTCCAAGATGACTCTGTCCACATTCAATTCCAGTGCCACCAAAATTCCTTCTCTAACAGCAAGTGATTCCAACAGAAGAGGGTCCAAAATACCTGGTAATCTCAACGCAAAAGCTCCCAAAAAATTCCCTCTGTGGTTCCTTAAAACGCAAAACAAAAGGAGACAAAGAGAACCAAACAAAGGCAGCTACGGCCTACGGCAACATCAATCTTGGATGGCATACTTGCTGCTAAAATTGTGCCTCATGTTTCTCTGCAGTAGAAGAAGAGGTGAAGACGGCAGAACAATTTCGGAGGATATTTTTATAGCTGAATATGTGCATCATAATACAGTACGGACGAAGACCAAAAAAATAGAGCATATAATTGCACTAGTGCCTATATAAAGGCATGAAGCTTCAACTTCAAATCACACTACTCAGAAGGAAATAGAGAATGTGAGGCAGAGTGTAATTACACAGAGAAGAGAGAGAGGAAGAGAGAGGGGGAGAGTGAAAAAATAATCCTTCTTAATTTAAGAAGTAACAAAATAATCATTCTTAATTTAGAAAGCAAAGTAGTCCCTATTAAATTAGGAGTGACAAAATAGTGTGGAAAATATTTTTGGGGTATTTTTTAGAAACACTTTTGTAGGATACTATTTTAGATAGAGCTCTAGGTTTTATTCACCCTAAATTTATTTTAGGGAAGTCTCTCTTTGTAAGCCTACTATTTTATAGTGGAAGTTTTCTGCGGGATTGAGCTTGTGGATGTAGCCTAATCATTTTTGGGTGAACCACGTTAAATTCTTGTGTGCCATTTATTTTCAGTTGATCATTATTCCGCTAGATAGTGCCACTGGGACCAACAATTGGTAGCAGAGCAAGGTCTATTCCTATATATCACTATTCACCGCCGGGAAACTTTCCTAGTCCAAAGGAGCCAGCTAAATTGTTGGTCTAGAAGGAGGCGAAGATGAACAAGATGATCACTCTTGATGGCACAAATTACCACTTATGGAGAAACAAGATGAAGGATCTCTTGTTCGTGATGAAGATGCACTTACCGGTGTTCAGTACGGTAAATCCTGATGATAAATCAGATGAAGAGTGGGAATTCTAGCATAATCAGTTATGCAGCTACATACGGCAATTTGTTAAAAATAGTCTATAACCACATTTCTAGCATTGAGCATGAGAGAACTCTATAGGAGAAGTTCGAAGAATTATATGCTTCCAAGACAGGAAACAACAAGCTTTTTTACTTGACAAAGTTGATGCAAGTAAAATATAAAGAAGGCACAACTATTGCAGATCACCTCAATGAAATACAAGGGATCGTGGACCAGTTGTCAAGCATAGGCATAAAATTCGATGACGAGGTAATTGCTCTTATGGTTCTGGCAACACTCCCAGATTCATGGGAAACCTTGAAGGTGTCAATTACAAACTTTGCACCTAACGATGTGGTCAGTATGGCATCTGTCAAAAGTGGCATCCTGAATGAAGAAATGAGATGAAGATCACAAGGCTCATCTTCTTCACAGTCAGAAGTTTTGGCCACAATGATGAGGAGGAGAAGCCAGAATAGAGGTCAAAGCAGCAGAGACAAAAGCAGAGGAAAATCCAGCAAACTTGCAAATATTGAGTGCCATTACTGCAAGAAGAAGGGCCACATCAAGAGATTTTGCTGACAGTTCAAGAAAGACCAGAAGAAGAACAAAGGCAAGGATGTGAAGAAGGAAGAAAGCAGTGATGATGAAGCTAATTCCCTCGGAGAATTCAATATTGTCTGCGATGATGATATCATCAATCTTACTACTCAGGAGACGAGTTGGGTGGTTGATAGTGGTGCTGCCATCCATGCTACATCACGGAGAGAACTCTTTTCATCTTACACACTTGGCAATTTTGGGTTTGTAAGAATGGGAAATGATAAATCATCGATGGTTGTCGGTAAAGGAGATGTTTGCCTAGAGACCATGAACGGAATGAAGTTGGTTTTGAAGAATTCCAGGCATATTCCAGATATGCGCCTGAATCTGAATCTCTGTTGATAAGCTCGACGAGGAAGATTTTTGTAATACCTTCTACAATGGCAAATGGAAACTCGCCAAAGGCTCGTTAGTGGTGGCACGAGGTACAAAGGTGTCAAAGTTGTTCGTGACCCAAGCGAAGATTTCCCAACAAGTTATAAATGTGTGGAGAATGACAGTCAAGTTCAGCTATGGCGTAGACGTCTCGGACACATGAGCGAGAAGTCAATGGCGAAGCTAGTCAAGAAGAAAGCTCTGTCAGGATTGGACCAGATCCAGCTGAAGAAGTGCTCTCATTTTCTAGCTGGTAAGCAAAATAGAGTTTCTTTCAAGAGTTTTCTTCCTTCCAGAAAGAAAGATGTGTTAGAACTAGTACACTCAGATCTATGTGGGCCTTTTAACAAGTCCCTTGGTGGTGCCCGATATTTCGTGACATTCATTGACGATCATTCATGGAACTCTTGAGTGTACACATTGAAGTCTAAAGATCAAGTGTTAGTAGTTTTCAAGCAATTCCTAACCATGGTGGAAAGAGAGACTGGATAGAAGTTAAAGTGTACCCGGACAGATAATGGTGGTAAGTACACAGGTCCATTTGATGTTTACTGCAAAGAAAAACGGTATTCGACATCAGTTTACTCCTCCTAAAACTCCACAGCTGAATGGCTTAGTTGGAAGGATGAACAGAACTTTAATTGAGAGAACCAGATGCTTACTCTCTCATTCAAAGTTATCATAGGTTTTCTGGGGTGAAGCATTGCTTACAGCAGCTTATGTGCTGAACCATTCACCCTGTGTTCCTCTTCAGTATGAAGCTCCAGAGAAGGTGTGGTCAGAAAGTGACATATCCTATGATCACTTACGAGTATTTGGATGCAAGGCTCATGTCCACATTCCAAAGGATGAAAGAAGCAAACTGGATGCTAAGACGAGGCAATGTGTATTCATCGATTATGCCCAAGATATGCTTGGTTATAGGTTCTATCATCCGGTGGAGAAAAAGCTTATCAGGAGTCGAGATGTTGTCTTTATGGAGGATCAAACCATAGAAGATATTGACAAAGCAAAGAAACCCAATGACAACTCAGCAGAGTTTCAGTTACCTCCAACAATGGCACCGAGGCAAGATGGAGATGATATTCAGGATATTCATCCTGAAATTTCAGATGTTCCTGTTAAAGATGAGTCAACAGAAGCTGATAGTAACGAGGGTGATGGCAATGATGATACTGTCAGGATGACCATCCTCAGCCTTCAAGTAACTCTCCTTATCGTACAAGGTCTGGCAGAGTTGTTCAATGCTTTATTCTCCAAATGAGTACTTATTGCTCACTGACGGGGGAAAACGAGAAAACTATGATGAAGCTATTAGTGATGAGCATAAGGAGAAGTGGGTTCAAGCAATGCAAGAAGAGATAAAATCCTTACATGAGAACAAAACATTTGAGCTGGTGAAGTTGTCGAAAGGTAAGAGAGCTTTGAAAAATAAGTGGGTGCTCAGGATCAAACATGTGAAGCATAATCCACTCCCCACATTCAAAGCAAGATTGGTTGTCAAAGGTTTCAGTCAAAGGAAAGGATAAGATTATTTGATTTTTATGGTCGTGAAGTTGCGGAAATGAAGTGACTTTTACCTGTTATAACAAGTAAAAAGGATAAGATTATTTGATTTTTATCAAGTTTGGGACATTATATTTAAAATTTTTTATAAAATGACATAGATGTTTGATTTCATTTAAGGGAAGGGAAAATCACTCTTTTTACCCGGCTTAGTATAATGAAGTGACTTTTAGCTTTTTTTTATGAAAACGAAATTTTAGTGGAAGCCAGTCATCAAATCGATGACAGCGCAAAATTTAGAATAACAAGAGCATACACAACACCACTAATAACAGCCCAGTAGTGATGCACAACTAAAAGACCATACCAGATTAAGTCTGCACGTCACTCCTTTCCATTGTTTAATGCTATCTACACATGAAAGCAGATCATACACACTGGAAGGAAACTCAGGTCGATTCACCTTCATCCTGAAAGATGCAAATACCAGGATGCCCAGTGATGGCTACCCTGTGTGTATTTATATTACATGATCACGTAAGAAACCTATAGGTACAAGAGTTCTAAGTACATAAGAGCTAACCATTACAATATGCTAACTATCATAGATAACTACTGAACCTTATCATCTATGCTTATCTTCTAATACTCCCCCGCAATTGGAGGGTGGATATACAAGCCAAACTCAAATTGGACCTCAAAAGCAGAAAAACAGATGTGCTTTGGGGCTTTGTGAAGATGTCGGCCAATTGTTGAGACGAATTGACATGTAGAACCTGTATGTGGCCTTTCTGAATCCGTTCGCGGATGAAGTGAAGATCTATTTCCAAGTGCTTTGTTCTTTGATGCTGAACCGGATTATTAGCAAGGAAGGTTGCTGACAGGTTATCGCAGTGAATGGCGATAGGCTGAATGGGAGGACACCGAAGCTCCAGAAGAAGATTTCTTAGCCAAGAAACATCTGCCACGACACTAGCAAGAGCACGATACTCTGACTCGGCACTGCTGCGGGAAACTGTGGCCTGCTTTTTTGCAGACCAAGAGACAAGGTTACCACCAAGGAATACGCAATAACCGGTGGTTGATCGTCTTGTGTCGAGACAACCTGCCCAGTCAGCATCACTGTATGCTGTTACAGTCTTTGTTATTGTAGGGCGCAGAAGAAAACCCTAACCCTTGGTTCCCACAAGATAACGTAATATCCTCTTCACAGCCTTCATATGTGCTGTCGTCGGTGCATGCATGAACTGGCACACCGAATTAACCGCAAAACTGATGTCTGGCCGTGTGAAAGTCAGGTATTGTAGTGCACCAACAAGAGTCCGATATTGGCGTTGTTCTGGTGCGTCAAGAAGAACCCCCTGGTGAAGAGATAAAGACAGCCTCGGCTGCATGGGAGAGGCAGCAGGCTTTAAGTCTTTCATAGATGCACGCTCCAGAATTGTGTCAATATACTGTTGTTGGTGTAAAAACAATCCGTCACGGACATGATTAACTTGGATGCCCAAGAAATAGTGGAGAGCTCCCAAATCTGTCATCGAAAATTCCTGCTTAAGAAGAGACAACAACTGACCAAGAAGAGTTGATGAAGATGCTGTAATAATAATATCATCCACATACAAAAGCAAGAAAGCTGTGCCTTGCGTTGTATGGAGTATAAACAGAGATGCATCAGAGTGAGAAACTTTGAAGTTATTGGCCATCAAAAAACTTGCAAATCTATGATACCAAGCGCGTGGAGCCTGCTTCAATCCATAAAGTGCGCGTTGAAGCTTACAGACATAGTGAGGGTTCTCTGAATCCTCAAAACCAGGAGGTTGTTTCATGTAAACCTCCTCCTTCATGTGAACATTCAAAAACGCATTTTTAACGTCCAGCTGCCGCACAGACCATCCACAAGACACAGCTAAAGAGAGTACAGTGCGAATGGTAGCCGGTTTGACAACCGAACTATATGTCTCCTCAAAATCCTCTCCTGCCCTTTGCGTAAACCCTTGAGCTACAAGTCTGGCCTTGTAGCGAGATAAACTCCCATCCGAGTTATATTTCCGGCGAAACACCCATCGGGAGCCAACGATATTGACATGAGAAGGTGGTGGTGGGACTAAAATCCATGTATGATTGTGTTTTAAGGCCTGGTACTCATCTTTCATAGCCATTAACCAATGTTCACTCTTTGAAGCTTGAAGGTAAGTTCGTGGTTCAGGGTCGGTGTTAGTACAGGCTAGGGCATATTTAGGATTGGGTTTACGAATCCCATCACACAGACGAGTTCGCATTGTGTGTTTGGGTGGTGAAGACTCGGTTGTATTAAGAGGGTCATTTGATGAAGAAGGTGGAGGAGTAGGACTGTCAGGTGGTTGAGTTTCGTGGGCAGGAAGAGGTTCAACGACAGATGGTTGAGAAACAGAAGGTGTAGTTGGTGATGAAGAAAAATTGGGGGTAGGTACCGAAAGTTGGGATGTTAGTAGAGGAGGAATAGATTGAGTACGACTCGTCTGTGGTGAAGCATGAGTGGCCGCACCAGTGCATGATGGAGTTGTCGATGGAACTAATGTAATGGGAAGATTGAAAACTGCCGTGGAATCAAAATCCGAAGTAGGAGCTGATGGAGTTTGTGTTTGTGTGGTAGTAGAATTGTAAGGAAAGGTATTTTCATCAAAAACCACATTGCGCGAGATAACTACCTTGCGTGAGATGGGATTGAAGCAACGAAAACCCTTGCGCTGAGGTGATAAGCCAAGGAAAACATGAAGAGCAGATTGTGGCGATAGTTTATGTCTAGAGGGACTCATATTTAAAGGATAACAACCACATCCAAAAACACGAAGTTGATGGAAGGAAGGCTGTTTGCCAAAAAGAACCTGATAAGGACTCAACCACTTTAAGTTAACATGAGGCAAACGATTCTGCACATAGACCACGTGATGTAGGGCTTCAACCCAGAATGTAAGAGGGAGTTGTGCTTGGTACAAAACACTACGAATAGAGTTTAAGATAGAGCGATGTTTCCTTTCAGCCATACCATTTTGAGGATGACTGTAAGGACAAGAAAGTCGCCTCAAAATGCCATGTTTCGTTAAATAATTATCAAAGTCCAGATTGCAAAAATCTCCCCCATTATCACTTTGCAGAAAGCGAATTGGGTGTCCAAATTGTGTCGATATTTCAACATGCAATTGTTTGAACTTTGCAAAAACTTCATGCTTAAAACGCAGAGGGTAAACCCAACAGTACTTTGAATACTCATCCAAAAACAAGACATAATATTTAAAACCTGTGAAAGAAACAATAGGCGAGGTCCAGACATCACAATGTAAAACATGAAAGAAACCCAAGCACGGTTCTAACGACCGAGGATATGGCAATTGTGTCTGCTTGCCCAACTGACAAGCATGACAAAAAGCATCCTTATTAAAAAAAAAAACAAAGCTGAGAAAATTGAGTGGAAAACTGATGCATCACAGGGGCGCCCGGGTGACAGAGTCGCCGGTGCCACAAGGAGCCTGAAACACGAGAAACAGCCAAAACAGTAGGTGCAGAGGAAACAACTGGTGCAGAAACACGAATGGAATAGAGGGTGTCTGAGTCATTGCACCGAATCTGGTGATGGCGGAAGAGTCGACCCTTCACAGAGAAACCAAAAGCATCAAAAATCACAGAGCAGAAATTATCACGTGAAAACTGTTTAACCGAAATCAAATTTTTAGTGAGATGAGGAACAACAAGAACATTCAAGAGACGGAAAGAAAACGATCCAATAACAAAAACTTTGACGCCAACGTGGGTTATAGCAAGGTGCGTACCATCCCCTACTTGGACAGTATCAGTGCCATGGTACTCTTGAAAAGAATCAAGAGAAGAGGTGGTATTCGTCATATGGCTTGTTGCACCGGTGTCAGCAAACCAAAGGGAACTGTTGTCTTGATGTCCATGCACTCCAGCATAGGAACGCTGAGGACATTGTTTGGCTGTGTGATTGTATGCATCACACAACTGACACTGTATTGGAGAGGGACCCAAAAGAGACGAGGAAGGACGAGGGGAAGACGAGTGTTGTGGTCGAGAAGAAGACTGTGTACCAGATGAAGGAGGACGAGGTACAAAACCCTGAGAAGAACCTATTTGTGGGCGTGGAACCGGGGAAGAGTGCCATGTAGGACGTGGTGAGAAAAAACCCCGACCATTACCACGGCCACCCCTTCCTCCACGACCACCCTTTCCCCCACGAAACTGAGTAAAAAGGGCCTGGGAAGAGTCAGAAATAGAAACTGGAGAAGAGGCATTTTTAGACTTCCTAGTTTCCTGGGCTAACAGCATAGAACGTAACTCAAAGAAAGAGGGAAGAGGAGATTTAGAGGTTAAGAGAGTAACAAGATCACCGTACTTATCAGGAAGACCGTCGAGAATCTGCATAACGATGTCATCATCACTTAAATGACATCCAATGGACTCTAAATTATCAGCAATACTACGAATAGACTGGATATAATCACCCATAGACCTAGAACCTTTCTTAGAGTTAACGAAAGCAGATCTGTACTCCATGTACCTGGCTTGAACATGGTCATGAAAGAGTTGTTCAATTGTCAACCACACCTCTCGCGCAGTAGGAAATGATCCTGGTCGAACAATATGGTTTAAGATGACAGGGCTTACCGTGGCATATATCCATGTGACAATGGTACTATCAACTTGATTCCACTGAGTAAAGAGAGGGTTCGGTTCTGGTGGTGCATCAGGGGTGGTGGAAGGAATGAAAGCATCTGGCGGCACACTAGTTCCATCAACATGTTCATGACCTGGTGGGATTGAAAAACAGTATAAAGGAGACTTTGCCAAACTAAATAATTGCTAAAATCTAGTCTAGCAGGAACATAGTTACGAATATTGCTAACACTGAGGACAGACTGGACTGTAGAATGAGAGACAGAGAGAGTTGGGAGAGAAGAAGAGGCTGAGGCAAAAGAGGAAGAACCAGAAAGTGCAGAGGAGGATGAAGAACTAGTATTTGAAGTGGTCGACATAATGCAATGACTGATTATAGACTCAAAGAATGAACACTAGCTTCGCTACCATGAAAGATGCAAATACCAGGATGCCCAGTGATGGCTACCCTGTGTGTATTTATATTACATGATCACGTAAGAAACCTATAGGTACAAGAGTTCTAAATACATAAGAGCTAACCATTACAATATGCTAACTATCACAGATAACTACTGAACCTTATCATCTATGCTTATCTTCTAATACATCCATGCCACAGACCTCAGCAAGATAATGTCAAATAACCTCTCCCAATCCACATCTGCCTGATCAAAAATTTTCTTATTCCTGTCAGCCAAATGCTCCAAAGGGTTGCATAACAAATTGACAACCACGAGGAAAAGAAACAATTTTTTTTTTCTGAAAAAAAACACTATATTACAGACCATTATTTAAGAACATCTTCCATTTCTTCCACGTCTCAGGAGACCTGCAATATATGCTTATTTTTTTGGTCTGATGCAATATATGCTTAGAGCCAGGGAGAGTTATGAAGGGGAGTTGCAACAGACTTGACTTGGAGATACTTCTGAATTGAATCCACGCCATGGTCTCTTCCAAATCCGCTCATCTTGTATCCCCCGAAAGGACAGTCATCATCAAATGCAAAATAACAATTGATCCAGATGACTCCAGCCCGGATTGATCTTGAGACAGTGTTAGCCACGTCCAAGTTCTTGGTTATAATTCCAGCTGCTAGGCCGTATTGTGTATTGTTCGCGCACTTAATTCCTTCCTCAATAGTCCTGCCGTCACCAACAAATTAGGAATATGTGAAGGACACAACCACATGAAATTATCAATGCTTGCAATATATAGGAAAGAGTTAAGGATCTTTTCAATCTTAATTAAGGATTGATATCCTGCTAATGTTGACTGGTAAGGACCATGTTGCAGTAAGCGGAGAGAGCAGAATGGTCATAATGTACTCACTTGAACTTCATTAAAGACATCACTGGTCCAAAGATTTCATCCTTGGCTATTAACATGTCCTCCTGATACAAGAGTAAGGGAACAATGGAGTCAACATACTACTGTATAAAACTTCAGATCACAAAAATGTCCTGAAACTGTAGAAGTTTTACCTTAACATCCGTGAAAATGGTAGGCTGGATGTAATAACCCTTGGTTCCTACAGGCTTACCACCAGTTAACAAGGTGGCCCCTTCTCTTTTCCCATGTTCTATGTAAGACAGGATTTTATCATACTGCTTCTTGTCAACCTACAAGAGAAGAAGAAATGCGTATCAAAATTATAGTTTGGCTAAAAGAGATATATATCCGGACCCTGCCATGCACCTTCATTGATCTCGTAATTTTGGGTAGTGACAATTATGTTTATATCATAGTCAAGTATGTTATTCTGTTACTACTTGCCACATGTAAGAGCTGTCTGCTTAGTTCTATACCTGTGGACCTAGTCGAGTTTTAGGATCAAAAGGATCGCCAACCACCCAAGTTTTTGCTTTCTCCGCCAACTTCTCTACAAATTCATCATAAATCCCTTCCTGAACAAAAACACGGGAACTCGCAGCACAAACTTCTCCCTGAAGATATGGAAACACACAATTTATTGGGTTATTGTCACAGCTTTCGAAAGCTGAACTGACTGGATTAGAGAAAATATAATAAGCATTGAGGAACATATATAGGTTTTGCCTTGTTAAGCATAATGCCATAGAGAGCTTGATCAGCAGCTTGGTCTACATCAGCATCATTAAAAATCAGGAGAGGTGATTTGCCCCCTAGTTCTAGTGAAACCGGTTTCAAATTACTCAATGCTGCGGCCTGCATAATTTTCCGTCCAACTTCAGTTGATCCAGTAAAACTCACCTGAAAAGAAAAGAGCCAGAGCAGGTATTAGATTAAAGATTCAAGTCACTAAATTCTATAAGCTCCCCTAAATTCTCCAAGCTCTTGAACAAGAATAGCCAAGTCTAACCACATCAACGTCCATATGAGAGGCAATGGCTGCACCAGCTGTAGGTCCAAATCCAGTGACAACATTGAGGACTCCATCAGGAATACCAGCCTGAACAATACACAGAAAACAACTCAGTAACACATTAGACATTGGAAATCAAGAATACGCTAAGAAACAATCTCATCAAAGAAGCTCTTAATAAACTGAGAGCAAATTATTTAAGACGCGTAACAACCTGCTTAGCTAGATAAGCGTAAAAGAGGGCAGAAAGAGGCGTTTGCTCTGCGGGTTTGACAACAACAGTGCACCCTGCAGCCAAGGACGGAGAGACCTTCACGACGAACATGGTAGTAGGGAAGTTCCAGGGAATGATATGCCCTACTACGCCAGCTGGTTCAAGTAAGGTGTAGGCGTGAAACTCCCTTGACATCTTCAATACTTGTCCATGAATCTTGTCGGCTGCACCTGCATAGTAGCGGACTGTTTTTGCTGCAGAAGGAATGTCTACGGCTTTGCCCCATTCGAACAACTTCCCGGCATCTACAGCATCTATTGCAGCTAGCGCTTCTGTATGTTGCTCGATTAAGTCCGCAAACTTGGAAAGAATCCTTCCTCTTTCCTGCTCAAATTACAAGAGAACATAGGAGAAAGATTATGTTACTCTCAGGTTTTTGCTGATTCCAGATTTTGGACTTGGGATTGAATTGCTGTAGATTGAGTCAGGGGTGGTTCCTTGGTTCGGTCAGGTTTGGTCTTTGGGCTGAGAAATTCTATCAAGGGTGTTCAAACTTCAAACCGATGTTTGCAGACTAAAGCCCTGACAAATATTAATCCAATTGACCAAACATCAAGTTTTTGGGTTGGATTATGCATATTTTGGTCTGGACTCATTATAGAATAAGTATTGGGTGATGTCACAAAAAGTATAATGGATATTTTTATTTGTTTTCCCGGCCAGATTATTCTTCAGGCAAACGAAGTTATCTCAAGAATAACCAACCCGAAACCGAACCGTTTTACAAATTCGGGTTTGGCCAGCCCAAACCATTTTTTAAATCGATATATTTATATATAGTCGCTAATTGCTCCTTGAATCCCCAAAATACCGACGTTTAAGGTATTTATTCATTTTCTTTTGATGCTAAAGTATTTATACATTTAAGGATATGTAATTCTAAGAGTGATTGGTTAACTTAACCATACTTTATTCTTAATTTAAATAGACAAAATAGATGCAATCATATAATGGGATGAAAGATAAATATGAAAAAAAACTCCCTTAATGCACATCGTACTCGGAGCGACAATTATTTTAGAATAAATCTGATTTCCAAAAGCTTTAATATTTTTTTTGGAATGGAGGAAGTAAAAGCGTGAGAATACAAAATATCCATCAAATCATAGGGTGGGGGGATGAATCCAATGAGAAGGAAGGCCCATGGGACAAAAAAAATTAAAAAAGAGAGGAGGGCCCAAACCAAAATTTTAAACTTTAATCTGTGCCTGAGTAAACTTTTTCTTTTTTGAATGAACTATGTCTGAGTAAACTTTACAAAAAGAAAAGAGGGAGCAGATGAGTGAACTAGTGATTGCTAGTTTGTACTACTACGTAGTTAGGTAATAGGAAACAAAGGAGATTGCTAGTTAGTACTACGTACATAACCAGACATACGGGGCCAAGGGCCATTGTCAAAGGCATGGCGGGCAGCTCTTACAGCCAAGTCAACATCTTCCTTATCTCCCTCTGCAATCTTTGTTATCACCTCTGCTGTCCTTGGGTCTATTGTCTCGAACGTCCTCCCTGCAATGCAATTTCCTCCTCAATTAATTAGTATATACCGTACTAAAATCCAACAATTTTCATCAAGTTGACAAAAACACACATTCATCTGAAGGAATCCTAAACTACTATGTGTCAATAAGTCTGCCAGGAATCCTAAACTCTATGCTGTGGTCGTTGTGGTTGGCCCGAAACTCCAAGGTCTTCGAGGCTAAGGTGCTCTACAACGATGTTTTCTTCGATCTGGTGCTCAACAGAGCTTTTTGGTGGTTTAAAGTGTCCCATCCTTTTTTCCTTATCCGGTGGGCAGCATCCTTGCTACACCTGCGCCTTTCAAAGATTGGCCTGGCAATTCCATCCACCTTAAGTATGGGTAGTTGCTTTTATTCTATTATGCAGCTGTGTTTTTTCTTCTCTTTTTTATCCTTTTCCTTGTAAATATGGCTTCGTATTCAGCTCTCAATAAAAATCATCGACTACTATCAAAAAAAATAAGTCTGCCAGGATAGAGGGATAAGATTTTGGTCAGTTGCAACTTGCAAGATCCTGTTGAGAAAATTAACTTGTAAAAATCCATAACATATATATAGCATTAATTGCTGACATTTGTTTGATAGACACAACTAGCTAAACTTGGGTTTAAGTAAGAGAATTCTCAATCCAGAGGGATGCATTTTCCAACCAGAAGAAGAGAAACAAAGGGATGGCCTTTTCGAATCTGAGCGAGTAGTATTATTAGACAAAACAGTGCAAGGAATATCCATTAACCCCATGTCGTGCTTGAGCAAAATAGAGTACCCTTGTGGCGGATGGTTGGACCTAACCTACATTTAGAGGTCAATTCTACAAAAAAAAAAAATCAACACATTTATTGGTCTCTTTATGTACAAAAGAAATAGAGACCTTCTAAAGTTTTGTTGTAAAATGCTTAATTAATATCCCATACTATGTTATCTAGGATCAGTTCCGGATCAGATTCCTCATTTATCTAGAAACCAAGGGACGTTGGTAATAAGTTAATCTTCTAATTGTAATATTTAAAAGAGTCATCGGTTGTCCCTGTCAATCCTACATATATATTGTTTTTCTGAAAACATCTAAACGCATGATTCATTTTTAGGCCTTCTTATTTGGTTTTATGAGTAAGCGAACAATAATAAATGATCCAAGCCTAGCTACTAATCCTCTTTAAACAATAGTATTGTTTGCTATACCGCTTACAATGGTAAACAACGCCTATATGGTTCAAAAAAAATAAAATTAAACAACGCCTGGTAATTGTGTAAGACTAAAGTATCATTGATTCAAAGATATATATATATACACTTAATCTGACTGGTAATTTACACGAGTTAACTCAGCAACTCAAACATATCTACGTGATGTTTAATAATTAAATGGCACGGTTTTAAGGAATGTTTACGCTATGTATATCAATAAAACAAAACAAAGAGAACGTTTAGGCCATTGACCGAAAATTTTACTGATGAAGATATTTAGTACTTGCTATAGTGAAGTAGTGACACTGACACAGACGCTGCCATAGTATTATACCAAGAAAAAGTTGGGGAACTAAGGATCAGGATAAAAGATAAACTAGCTAGCCAGAAAGAGCTGGAGTAGATGTTACTACGGAGACAGGAAACGAGAGGAGAGGGGAGATTAGAGAGGTAGAGGAAGTAACTAAGGGGAAATGATAGATAATAACCTGAAATTGCATCCACGAATTCTCCATTGATAAACAATTTGGTGAACTTTATAGTTGGAATCTTGGAATCAGAATCACCAGAGCTTCCATCGTTATAACTCCCCATGGTATCTTTTCCTTTTTATATAAAAGAATGGTATCTTTTCCTCTTCTCTCTTCTTTTTTTGCCGATCCTTTTCTCTCTTCTATCTATAGCTTTGCCTGCGCTAGCTCTTTATCTCTCTGTGTGATCAATCTATGAGTGAAACACAAGAAAAACAAATGGGTGTTGATGATATTAATAGGATGATGAGGCGACGCTATTTATAGTGTCATATTAACAACCATATGCAAAGATTGAGAAAAGCAATCCCCATGCAGTGGGATCTAATATATTTAATTATTTAATTAAGCCCCCTTTATTCTAAAAAAAAAGCTCCCTTTGGTGGGTTCTAATAGAAGCTTCCTTGTTGAAAAACTAAGAGAAAATGAAACCAAGATATGATGGAGAATTTTATTATGGTGACCCCAAATTGTACTAGTTGTGAACCATACTTTTATATTAATATATTAATAACATATTCTTTAGGGTCATTTTTTTTCTTTATTAGCATTTATTTATTTTTTCAATTTATCTCTTAAGGTTTCCTTATGGAATATTATTTAAAAAGTAAATATACATAATAAAGATAAGGTTCACAACTAATAAAATTTCTCCAATATTAAATTGTCACGCCTCTCACGATTGAGCTGGATTTCAACAAGCACTAATCCGCTGCATTATTCTCTTCTTCTAGGGGGCCTGGATTCTACACATCAAAGTCACATACTATACGAGCATAGAAATCTTTCTAACTTAAATTATTAATTAATTATGCAATGTCTCTGGTTGGACTAATATCAATTGCTATTCTTAATTTAAAACGGGAATTTCGTATACCATTCAGCCTTTGACAATATTAGTTTGAAATTTTCAGAAAAGACAAAGGGTATTAATTACAAGGGAAGGATTATTCGAATTCGACCCCATACTTTCCATCAGGGCCGGCCCAATGGGCCAAGCAATTCAATCTAGGGCTTAGGGCCACCAAATGTATAAGGCCTCCAATTTTATAATCTATGGGCTTATATATAGGATGGGCTGGAGTTTGGAACTGGGCTACTAAAGAAAATTCTGTGACTTTCTACTGTCCGGCTTTTTAGTTTTAATTCTCAAGGAAATTCAAAATTAGGGAAACGAAGAGTTGGCTATCGCTATTGATTTATCATTCTTAGAGATGGAAAAGTCTCCTGGCTATCGCTATTGTTTTTAATTTTTTTTTGAAAGAGCCCCATTTTTTTTTTCGCTTTAAGCCTCTCAAAAGCTTGAGCCGGCCCTCCTTTCCATATGGTGATGTCTAGAAGCAATCTTTCTGCTTGGACTAGTTACAATTGTCTAATATAATGTCACAGTTTCTCCCGGAACAGTGGGGCCATTATAATTATTCAAGCATACACAGGGTTGCATTGTCCACGAGACTTTTTTTTTCCCGCAAGGACGATGTGCATGGAAATTGGTAGGATTCTTTTTTTTCATGCTAATTTTTTTTAATACTAAAATTGGTAGGATTCTTTTGTGTAGATTTTGTGTGAGATTTTCCAGGTTCCCTCATTTACCAGGCATTACATAATTAATTAATCCTCTTACGCCTCCCTACCCAAACTAATAATAATGACCAATGAGAAAAAGTCCAAACTGAAACTATCAGGCATTAGTGTCAATATAAATATCCTGACCAAATTGTTGCTTGGCCGTAAAGGTTTAAATGATGGAAGAATTCAAAGTAGTTTAGAGCAATAAAGGTTTGGCGGTGAAGATGGGAGTTGATGTTTTCTTCCAAAAAAAAAGATGGGAGTTGAGGTCTCTTGGGACTTATTTTGATGGGATAAGCTGAGTTCATCTGCATGGTCCATCTACATTCAAAAGCTGATATTTAAAGATATTTTAAGAAGGATAATTATTAATTGATTCCATCATTTTTGCTATTTCCTTTTTCAACGATTCTCTCTTTCTTTCACAATGAAACTTTTGAACCCAACTTTTTTGCATAGATAAAAATGGTTCAACCCTCCATCGGACTATTTTAGGATCTAATTTTCTTGAAGAATTGTGATTTTGGGGTTGGGGATATTGGAGTCCAAATAGATTTTGCATTTGCATCCCAAGAGCTGAGTGTAGGCAGTAGGTGATTTGAAGGAAATTTTTTCCTTATTATGATAAAGTTGTGCAGGATTTACTTTGCAGGACCCTTTTTTCCATGCTAATCCATATGTTTTATCAGGCCTATTTTGATTTTATTATTTTTACCCGAAATGCCGATAGTCACCCCCATATTTTGCATATGGTGGTGGTGGATAGCACGGCGGCGTGGCGGAGCTAAATAGGCTTAATTAAATATTCTTGTTCAACATCAAAAAGTGAAGTTTTGATAAGATAAATCCCCATCTGATTCAGCCATCATAATTAGGTCCATGACCCAATTCAATTCGGATTAGTGGGGCAAAGTTCTTTAAGATACATACTGGATTTTTTTTTTTTGGTCAAAAGATACATACTGGATGAGAAACGTAAAAATGAGAAGATAAATTATATATGTGCGTGTACCCACAAAGAAACAATTTAAGTGTGGCCAATTCAGATGTAACCTTTCGAAAAGAAAAATAAAAAGAAGACATCTATGTCCAATCACCTTTAGTGTGGTGAAGTGACTTTTACCTCTAGTTAGAAGAAACTTTTTGTCAAAATCAGGAACTTAAAAAATGTTAAAAAGGAAGAGGTCTTAAGTTGGGTCTATTATATAACTCGCACAAGCAAAACAAGGAGCAAGTGATGTGAGACTTATGAAAATGTTGCATCACAGCTCTGCTGTTACTAGATACCTTAATATTACCCACTCACCAATCAATGTTCGACACGTATACTGTGATAGTGACGATTAGGACCGAATTTGCAAGATCTTTTTTTTCTACGGCAAAGCTTTTGCAAGTGTCAATTTGGTACGAAATCCTTTCCTAGGGATTGGCATATGCCCAGTCTTGTTCTGGATTAGTTGAGAAGCAATATATGGTTTGATTTATTCTTATGATGGTCTGTTCCCCCTCTGTATTTCCAATACTGGTTTTGGGAGCTTTATTAGCACAACTTTGAATAAGAAGTAGGTGAAAAGTTCAAACAACAATTGGAGAATACAAAATCTACAAATCCCAGATCTTTAGATTTTAACACGCAATCTTCTGATCATGATGACTCTCGCGATGGGTTTTTGGGTTTTTTTGGCCCCCATGTTTAATGGTTTGGCCAATTTGGTACCCCGATATTTTTTTTGGCCGGGCATATACCCCGAGATTGCATGGGCAGGCCAAACGTATACCACTGGTCAGGCACCTGCTGACGTGGAGGCTGCCCGGGTATTTGCGCGTGTTACTGTAGCAAAACGACGTCGTTTTAAGTGAGGAAACGACGTCGTTTCATGCCACGTTGGACACAGGTGGCTTGGTGGGGCCCACTTCACTCAAAGCCAATCCTCTAAAACGACGTCGTATATCGGGGTATACGTCAGCAGGTGCCTGACCAGGGGTATACGTTTGGCCTGCCCATGCAATCTCGGGGTATATGCCCGGTCAAAAAAATATCGGGGTACCAAATTGGCCAAACCACTAAACATAGGGGCCCAAAAAACCCGAAAACCCCTCTCGCGATGATCTCAACTAAAAGCTTAAACTAATATTATCTTGATGATTAGAGTGATCTTTTCCAAATATAAATAAATGGGTTGTATTAGCAGGGCTTTGGCCCATTTAAATGAAATTAATGAAGTTCCATTTCTCGACAAAGAAAAAAAAAAAAGAAGAGACTGATTCTGCTACAAAGATATCTTGGATTTATCACCCCTGTGAATCATCACCGAAACATGGACACAAGATGTGCCATAAAAATGAGACTGTACACTGTAGGTTCAAGGAGTACTTTTGAAGAAAAAAGTCACCATACATGAAACGGAATCCACAAATCTCGACAAAAAGACTCTTTTAGCTAACTGTTGTTAAAGTGGGTTGCCTTCTCTCTCTGTCTATGTACAGTTTCAAGGCGGCTTATGAATATATGACAGTTTTTGTTTTTTGAGATTTTCAACCACAAAAAGAACAAAGTAAATTACACCGGTGCCCCTTCTGAAGTAAAAAAGAAAACAATTCTTTCAATATCAACAATGTTTCTTGTTTTTTTCCCTATTCTATCCAGAGTTTTGTCCCGATTAATCCGGATTCGACCCGCGAAGCACACTTGGGTATGGTGGATGAGTCCCCCAATGAAAATTTTCTGCATATACGATCTCGAACTCGAAACTTCGCTCAATAGAAACAAGTCGGTTACCACTTAAACCATTCCACATTGGTAATATAAAAAAATTTTTCTAATCCGAATAGAGGAAAACAAGATTTTTAATATGAATTTTTCAAGGTTGAGCAAGTCAATTGGTTACTATGACGCATCTTTATTTACTGCATGTCATCTTGATTGTGCAGGCAATAGTGGGTCGTGGTACTGTTCCAACAGCTTATAACAAGCATTTGCTTAGGCTAAGACATTTGTTGTATTATTTTTTTGTGTCTGCCAACTATAGGCATATTTGATTACAATTGCAACCGACACTGAGTACATGCTGATTCATTTTGGGAAAAAAGAAAACGATTGCAATTCTTGAAGCTCACAGACCACTATTTCTAATTTTTTAAAGAACGACACTACAGACCGTTATTTAAGAACATCTTCCACTTTTCACCAAAAAAAAAAGAGAACATCTTCTACTTCTTACACATCTCAGGAGACCTGCAATAATATATGCTCATAGCCATGGAGAATTGTAAAGGGGAGTAGCAACTGACTTGACTAGGAGATACTTGTGAATAGCATCCAGGCCAAGGTCTCTTCCAAATCCGCTCATCTTATATCCACCGTAAGGACAGTCGTCATCAAATGCAAAGTAACAATTGATCCAAATGACTCCAGCCCGGATTGATCGTGAGACGGTGTTAGCCACGTCCAAGTTCTTGGTTATAATTCCAGCTGCAAGGCCGTATTGTGTATTGTTCGCGCACTTAATTCCTTCCTCAATAGTCCTGCGGTGACCCACAAATTAATCAGGAACATGCAGGACACATGAAAATGATCAATGTTTGCATTATTCGAACTTACTTGAACTTCATTAATGACATCACTGGTCCAAAGATTTCATCCTTGGCTATTAACATGTCCTCCTGATCATACAAAGAGTAATAGGGAACAATGGAGTCAACATACTATTGTATAAAACTTAAGATCACAAAAATGCCCTGAAACTGTAGAAGTTTTACCTTAACATCCGTGAAAATGGTAGGCTGGATGTAATAACCCTCGGTTTCTAGAGGCTTACCACCGGTTAACAAGGTGGCCCCTTCTCTTTTCCCATGTTCAATGTAAGAAAGGATTTTATCATACTGCTTCTTGTCAACCTACAAGAGAAGAAGAAATGCGTATCAAAATTATAGTTTGGCTAAAAGAGATATATAGCTGGACCTTGCCACCATTAATCTCACTATCAGGGAGACGTACTACAATAATGGTTACACGGAATTTAGTCCATTATCATAAATTTTACCTGTGGACCTACGCGGGATTGAGGATCAAAAGGGTCCCCAACTACCCAAGCTTCTGCTTTCTGGGCCAACTTCTTTACAAATTCATCATAAATCCCTTCTTGAACAAAAACACGCGAACTTGCAACACAGATTTCTCCCTAGAAATGTGAATGAAAGAAAGAAAAGTTAAATGAGCCATTGTGTTTGCTCCCAAAACCCGAATTAACTCGAATAGTGAAAATATAATGAGCATTAAGTAACATATATAGATTTGCCTTGTTATATAAAATGCCAAGGAGAGCTTGATCAGCAGCTTTATCTACATCAGCATCATCAAAAATCAGGAGAGGTGATTTGCCCCCTAGTTCTAGTGAAACCGGCTTCAAATTACTCAATGCTGCGGCCTGCATAATTTTCCGTCCAACTTCAGTTGATCCAGTAAAACTGACCTGGAAAATAAGAGCCAGAGCACGGATTAGATTAAAAGTCAAATCGGTTAAACTATATATATTCCTTGAAAATTCTCCAAGTCTAACCATATCAACGTCCATATGAGAGGCAATGGCTGCACCAGCTGTAGCTCCAAACCCAGTGACAACATTGAGGACTCCATCAGGAATACCAGCCTAACAGAAATTAACTCATAACACAAACAATCTCATCAGGTTCGCATTTCCCAAGATTGAAGAAATAACTGAGCAAATTAAATAGTTGCGAGGCCTAACCCACCTGTTTAGCTAGATGAGCATAAAAGAGGGCAGAAAGAGGCGTTTGCTCTGCGGGTTTCACAACAACAGTGCACCCTGCAGCCAAGGATGGAGCAACCTTCATGACGAACATGGTTGTGGGGAAGTTCCAGGGGATGATATGCCCTACCACGCCAGCGGGTTCAAGCAGGGTGTAGGCATGAAACTCCCTTGACATCTTTAGCACTTGTCCATGAATCTTGTCGGCTGCACCTGCATAGTAGCGGACTGTTTTTACTGCGCTACGAATGTCTACGGCTTTGCCCCATTCGAACAACTTCCCGGCATCAAGGGCGTCTAATGCTGCTAGCTCTTCTATATGTTGCTCCATTAAGTCTGCGAACTTGGAAAGTATCCTTCCTCTTGCCTGCGCAAAATTCAAGAGAGCATTGGAGAAATATTACGTTACTTCCAGGCTTGTGTTGATTCCATACTACAAGATTTTGGACTTTGGATTGAATTCCTCTAGATTTAGTTACCCATAATTTAGTTTCTTTTCTATTTTTCTTTTGGTAAACCAGCTCAATTTTATTAACGTCCAAATGAGTTTGAGAAAGAGTTTTTTTCTTTGCCTTTCCATCCCCCCTAAAAGAGTTAGATGTCTCATGTTACTAACTGGAAATGAAAATAAATATACTGTACATTTCTTTCTCGGGGGTAATAGACATCTTTTTTTTTTTTTTTCTTGTCTTGTACTTTTTTTTTGTTGATTCTCAGTCAAGTCACCATCGCAATTAAAAGCACCAAGCATAGACTTTTTCCTCTCTAGCTAGCTAGGGGAGGACCTGAAGTACTATGCTACCACGCAACAATTTTATTTCAGGAAATAACAAAAAAAAAAGTGCGAACAGTGTTTTATAGGATGAGCCAAAACCTTGCACGTGTATATGATATAAATATATAATAGTTATGGACCACGCAAGCTACTGAGACCCATGAGGTTCTTTCATTTTCCCAGAGAAGTGAAATGAGGTGACTGTGTGTTGGTTATATATATACGTACATAACCAGACATGCGGGGCCAAGGGCCATTGTCAAAGGCATGGCGGGCTGCTCTTACAGCCAAATCAACGTCTTCCTTATCTCCCTCTGCAATCTTTGTTATCACCTCTGCTGTCCTTGGGTCTATTGTCTCGAACGTCCTCCCTGCATGCAATTTCCCCCTTCAATTAATTAGTATATACCGTACTAAAATCCAACAATGTTCATCAGGTTGACAAAAACACAAAGGAAATTAATGCCTGCATATGTATGTAGGAATCCCCCTAGCTATAAGCAGCCAGCTACCATGACAGTTTGCTTTTTAGTCGTATATACGCATTATTAGACCAGGACAAAGTGACCAAATTAAATGCTAGTATAGTATGCCACAGTAAATCTATGCCCAGATTCGAGGGATACAATTATTGTAGTCAGTTGCAAGACTGACAAAATACACTAGTGAAAATGCATGACAGGATTAGTGCTGCCGAGATGTGTTTGAAACAAGCTAGCTAGATAGATTATAGATAGATGGATGGTTTCGGCATTCTTCATCAGAAAGCCAAAAAGAGGAAAAGAATTGCATATGCATTGCTTTTGCTAAATATGTTAAGCTTCTAAGTAATTGTATTTCTTAAAAAAAAAAAACCATTGGTTGTCCCTATCAATTTTATATTACTAGTTTTTAAAGAATTTATATGTAAACGGCACCATTCCTTCTTGAAGTAGAAATTATTTTGTTCTTATATGCGATTACAGCTCATTTTTTGTCAACCGCACAAATTCTCCTGTGGTTGGAAATGAGCAATTTTCAGAATGGTAGAGATGAGTATAAGACTAGGTGTCACCATGTGTATCAAAGAATGAGATGATCATAAACACCACGTAATATGGTAAATAAACGTTTTGTTTTGGAGTATATATCAAAATGAATCTTTTGTCAAAATATCAAATTGACTACGACATAAATGCATTAACTCTTTATATCCCCATTAATCGGCTCCCCACTAGGGGACTCAGAGTTATTGTAGCAATCTAGCGTCCAAAGTCCAAAAGAAGTCTACTGCTTCTAGTACACATATATAAGATAGTCAAGCACCTAAATTAACAAATTGGACTTCATCAAAAGAAAAAAAAAAAGCAAATTGGAAAATTTTGAGAATTACGCAAGTAAATTTTGTCACATACCAAACAAATAAATAAAAGAAATAAAAGATCCATCCTGGTTAAGGAAGACGAAACTCAAACAAGTTGTATTGTATCCAGACCAGAGGATTAATGTTTTATGTCCCGAAACAAACTAACACCAACCACTGAAGCTAAATTAATCACGATGGTAATTAAATGGGACGGTTTCGGAGAAGTGTTTACGCCATTAACTTGATTTGGAGGATTTCCTCAAAAATAAATTTGCGGAGGTATATCTTTGGTTAAGGCAAGGTAATAACTACCAATAAGTATATTACTCCATAAACCGAAAAGTTTACTTTAGAATATACTGACACGGACGCTGCATACTGTACTAAAAATAGACCTGGAAAAAGTATATTTTTGTGGTTTGTTAAGCTTATACGCATATCAAAATGAAGCATGGACAGGCCAGTGACAGTTAGGACAGGAAGAATCTATGGGAGACCATGAAATGAATGAATAAACCAAAAGAGACGAATTCTCGTACGTGTCCGGCTGAGGACGGAGACTTACAGGGACAAATGGAGAGGGAATGAGAAGATTGATGATACCTGAAATTGCATCGACGAATTCTCCATTGATGAAGAGTTTGGTGAACTTTATGGTTGGAATCTTGGACGAAACAGAAGAAGAATCAGAGCTTCCATCGTTGTAACTCCCCATTGTATTTATCTTCTCCTCCTTTTCTCTCTCTCTCTCGCTTTCTCTTCCTCTGTGTGGGTATTATCTGACTCTCTCGCTAGGAGTCAATTTTTTGTTTTCTTTTTTTCTTTTTTACTCGCTAGAAGTCTAGAGTAGTCTTTGTGTTATGGCCTGTACGTTACAGGGATAACACAAATGGTTGTATTGTATTGATATTTAAAGGATGATGGGGAGATTTTTGGCTTAT
Source organism: Turnera subulata (assembly GCA_028386065.3). Taxonomy (NCBI): domain Eukaryota; kingdom Viridiplantae; phylum Streptophyta; class Magnoliopsida; order Malpighiales; family Passifloraceae; genus Turnera; species Turnera subulata. Next base: position 153,166 of record JAKUCV010001432.1, read on the forward strand.
GGTAGCAGCTGTTGGATACCACTACGTGTGATATATATTTCTTGCCAAATGGAAACTCCTTTCTATGGAAGAAGAAAAAGAGAAAATGATGACTACGGTATTCTTCTTTCCGATTAGAATTTTAATTAACATTCTTAATATTATTATGAAACGGCCCGACCCGTATTTACCGTACACAGTAAACACATGCCGGAACTATAATGACCCAACCAAGCAAAGCCCAGCATACAGTGCATACATCAGTAACTCTGGCTCAACAGCCCAAAACATAAACATCAATACTATCACAACCGGCCCAATGGCCCAACTATAGCAATAAATAGCACAGCGGAAGACTTAATAACTCACAAAGACACTGTATGCGACACATGATGCAAACTATGGATCCAAGTCCTGTCCAAGGGATAACGCCGCAGCCTGTCTGGAATGCATCAGACCTGTACCACTTGAAACGCCCCGACCCGAATTTACCGTACACAGTAAACACGGGCCGGAACTGTGACAACCCAATCAAAAGCAGACCAGCATACAGTGTATACAACAAATATTCGGGCTCGACAGCCCATAATAAAATCAACAATGAAATCTCAACCGGCCCAATGGCCCAACATTAATAAAAACATGCACAGCGGAAGACTTTAAATAACTCACTAACACTGTATGCGACACATGCAATCTATGGATCCAAGCCCGTCCAAGGGAAAACGCTGCAGCCTGTCTGGAATGCACCAAGCCTGTACATGAAACAACTCATCCTACGGGATGAAAGCCCGCAGGTGAGGGGTGAGTCCGAAGTGCTCACGACAATGGAAAGACGATCAATATGAACACTAGATGTACTCAAGTCCAAGAACACAGGCTAAACTGCCCAACCAAAAGACTCAAATAAAAACCAATTACCAATTTTATCTTTACCGGGCCCCGTCACAAATAAGCTAGTGGTCAAACCTGGTTATCAACACATTCCGGGTGCCAGACCAAATCCAGGGATCGACATCCCAAAAATACGAACCCAGGGATAGACATCCCAAAAATATATCACGGGATAGACATCCCAGGCATAGACATGCCAAGCATAGACATGCTTATCAAGTAACCCAGGTCATGGCCACCACGAAACAGTTTTCTAACCATCGAGTCGTACCACTACCTATCACGCGACAATTATATTACCATCGTTAAAATCAAATAACAGGGATCGACATCCCTAACCAGGATACCGGGATAGACATCCCTATCCAAAAACCAAGGATCGACATCCTTGTCACAATTTATTATTAATTCCATTTACTTATTCCAAACGACACAGAAAATCAATACAGGGATAAACATCCCAAAAATACCAAACAAGCACCGGGATTAACATCCCGAACCAAAACACAGCAAAAGCACATTCGACAATGCACAATCATCAAAACATGATAACCGAGTAATATAGGCACATATTGAAGGAAATCCATCCTCACCTTGGCCGATTACTCAACTTCGGAAACTATGACCGGTACGACGCCGGCTCCTCGGGAAACTGCCCGATATCCAAAAACCTATACAACAAAACCATACATCCACATAAATGCACATATTCGGTATGCAATGATGCCAATACTACGAAATTACCCATCCCGGTTCTTACTCGATATTATTATCTTTTACGGAAAATATTTTACCGTACGTATTTCCGAATATAATTTCGGTACCATACTTTAATTAAAATTCTTTTCAAAATATTTTCATAAAATAATTATAATTTCCAAAATAATAATATCCATAATTTTTCCAGAAAAATAATAAGCTATTTATAATTTTCAGAAAATAAATATAGTATTTATTTTTTCTAAATACATATACAATTTAATTTTCCAACACAAAATATAATTAAATTTAATTTACAAAATACATATTTATATACATATACCAAAATTATAATTTTCCAGACGAAAATAATACTCATATTAAATTTACCGAAATTATTTTTAAGGTATATATATATATTTCAAATCTAACCATAATGTTAATTTACAAACAGAATATAATTATCTTAATTGAAGAATCAAGGTATATATATTTTTCTAAAACCCAAACCCAGAATATTGCATACAATTTTCCAAAATAATATTCCTATTTTTTTTCCAGAAATTAATTAGCAGTAACTAACTATATATATATATACATATATATAAAATAATAATAAATAAATCAAGCTCAGCCCGGATCCAACCCAGGAAGGGCGCGACCCGCCCGGCTAAAACGGGTCTGCAACACGGGTTTCACTCACCTCGACGACGGCGGCGGCGCGAGGGAGGACGCGAGCACCACCTTGACATCTGGGCGGCACGAGCGGCGTGGAGGCGGCGAGAAACTGGCGCGACGTCGCCGGCAGGAGGCGCGGGGAGCGAGGAACTCAGATCCGCCGGGTCCTCGGCGGGTCAATGCTCCTGGACGGCGCGTCAGGCAGCGGCGTTAGGCGGGGGCGGCGGCAACAGGTCGGCGACGTTGAGGCGAGCTCCATGGAGGCGGTGGTGTGGCGAGAAGACGGCCGGAGCTCCACGGTGTGCACAGTAACCGTGGGTGGCGGGGGTGGCTACTGTTCACGGTATTTATTTTTTTCCTTTTTCTGTAATTTCCTTTACTTTCTTTTCTTTTTCTTCTGATTTTCTTTTCTTTTCTTATTTTCTGTATTTTTTTTTTCCTCTTTTCTCTTTTTTTCCTTCTTCAACCCTTTTTTTCTGATTTTTCTTTTTCTGATTTTTATTTTTCTCTATCTTTTTTTCCTTTTTCTTTTCTTTTTTTCCCTTTTTTTCTTTTTTCTCTTTTCCTCTCTTTTTCTCTTCTCTCTTTTTCTCTTTTTTTTTTTCTCTCTTCCTCTCCTTCTGCTTTCTTCCCGTGATTCTTCTTCTTTTATAAACTGAAGTAATACTATTTAGCATGTGAAATCAATAATACAATTCGTCCTCATTACGGGCGAATCCAATCCGGACCAGAAAATAACCGATACCTCCTTAGTTATTTTCCGGCGTGATTTTCTGAGAAATTCCGAAACCCGAAAAATACCAACTTAGTTCGAAAAATCCGCGGGAAAATCTCGAGCGCGGGAAAACCTTCGGTTTCGAAAAACGACTCCCGATTTACCTTGAATTAATTACCCAAGATTAATTCAACAGTAAATCACAGTAAATAGGCTTTTACAGTCCGGTAAAAATCCAAAATTTTTACCCGGGCTGTTACAGACTACCCACCTTAAAAAGAATTTCGTCCCCGAAATTCCTTCTTATCCGTGGGTCCTACCACGATAAGCTTCTGGCACACTCTGCCAGGTATTCAACCTCAACATGAGATACCGCTTATACCCTTAAGCGACATCTCATCCGCTTATAAATACCATAACTCATGACTGGCAAACTCACACACAGTCATGGATTCTCCACTGAGATCAAGGACAACCTCAGACTCCGAAAACAACAGCTACATCGGCGGCAAAGCTTTCCCAACAAGCTCCGATGAAGAGCCTCCAAAGAAACGGTTCAAGACCAACATCGTCGGCCTGCAGGAGCACATGGTCGTTTCCCCAAAACGACGAAAGAAGCGTGCCTCCAAGAAAACTGAAGATTGCAAGGGCAAGGCGATCGCTGGAAGCAGCACTCCGCAACAGAAGCTGACACAACTGAGTTTCTCCCTGAAGAAGATCAGCTTGGCGGTGGCGCAGATCGAACTGGCGAGCATGGAACTGTTCCCGCATATGAAATATGTCAAAAACCTTGTAAAAGATCTAGAGAAGCAAGTAGCTCCGTAGAGTACTCTTCTCCTGTTGTAAACCGTTATAAAATAAATAAAATAAATTTCCTTTTAAATCAAAATCTCTTGTTATGAAATCTCATGTTAAACGGAAAATAAAACATCTCAAAGCAAAATAAAAATCGACTATAAGAATATAAAATCAAAGAAAAGGAAATTAAAAACAAAATTCGTTTAACAAAATTAAAACTTAAAGAAATTAAAACAAAAACGTTTAACCAAATTCAAAACAAAAAGGAAATTAAAACAAAATATGTTTTCGTGAACGGTGCTCGTTTCGGACGAAAACACCCTCGAACCAAGAAACGTGACGCGTACAGCTAACGGTGACGTCCGTTAACTTCGTGAAGAAGATATCCGATAACTGGCAAGGCGATGATCACGGGAACGTCCTGTGTCCCTCGAAAGACACGTTACCCACTTGTTCTCGAAATTCCGCATATGTCAAAAACGTCTGACAAAGCTCGTATCTCTCCACGATGTCCGAACAGCTGTGAACACGTCGCACATGCACTCTACTCGAGGTATGGTCCCATCCGTCTAGCCTCAACGGTCACGGATGCAAGTGATAAAAGATGCAAGAAAATATAGTAAGACCATAAAAACAAAAGACAAGATAGCCAAAGCGAAAGAAAATCATGAGTTAGGAAAAGCTTGAAAAACTCTGGCATGGGTCCGAAAACGCGTAAAGCAATAAATGCAAGCAACGGTAAAATTTTCAAAAAGCAAAATCTTCAAAATTAAAAACGGTAATCACGCTCCCCATAAGTGTATAAAAGAAGGAGCGGTGAGGTGTAAATCACCAAAAGCAATCAAAAGCAAACAAAACTCTCAGAAAACAAAACCACAACGTTCAATCAAAACCCCACACGTCCAAAAAAAAAAAAAAGATGCCTGCTCCATCTTCAGTGTTCTTTGTTGAAGGTGCCAATCTTGGCAGAAGAAACCGACTGGCTTACAGCATGGTCAACGAACGTGCTGAGGAGCTTCCGAATGAGCTCGGCAGAATGCCACGCCTGGTCTTCGTCGACGAACTCTACTCGTCGCGGTTCTTCGTCACTCCCATGGAAGAGGTGTTCTTCCTAGAGGATCACGACACTCTGAGGACTTCATACTACGGCTCAGCAAACTCCGTGATGTTCTTCATCTCGGATAGGCTTCAAGAGTTCAACCTGGAGTCCACTTGCCAAACTGTGGAGCAAGGCGCTTACTACCAGCTCTCAATGACAGCCCAGAGCATACCCAGAATGACTCGGCTACCTCCAACCTGGCCAAAGGTACGACTACTGGTGTGGAACTGCAGAGGAGTGGCAAGGCGTGCACAGGAGTTCTCGCGAACCCTGAGGGACTTGAAGAACCAGTATAAACCGAACATGGTTCTTCTGACGGAGACGCAGTGGCAACCACGGGACGATCACGGTCTCATCCCACTCCGGTTCCCTCAAGCTAACCGGTTCGAGATTCCTGGCCAACGCGACAGAGGTGGCATGTGGTTCTCTTGGAGCGATAGGGTCACGGTCAACGTCAACAGTGACGCAAACAGTTTCCGCGTCAACGTCGTTGCAAACCGTTAATTGTATTTTTATTTTTATAAAAAATCAAAAATCAATATATTATCTCCCTTTTTATAAAATATAAAATATCAATGTATTATTTCGGTTTGTAATCAAAATATTATTATTTCCCTTGGTACTCAAAATTTCGGTATTATTAATAATATTTGTATTTTCGCATATTTATGGCATCATTACCTCTTATGTGTATGTTCTGCGACAGCTGGCGTCCCTTGACTGGATCCATAATGCACTAACTAAATGATATAAAATAATAAACAACTGGAGCGAACTATGCAAACAAGACAACAAACACACAAGGACTTCCCAACAAGACCTAACGCCCGCTCCGCTACCAAAATGAAACGCCCCGACCCGAATTTACCGTACACAGTAAACACGGGCCGGAACTGTGACAACCCAATCAAAAGCAGACCAGCATACAGTGTATACAACAAATATTCGGGCTCGACAGCCCATAATAAAATCAACAATGAAATCTCAACCGGCCCAATGGCCCAACATTAATAAAAACATGCACAGCGGAAGACTTTAAATAACTCACTAACACTGTATGCGACACATGCAATCTATGGATCCAA
>JAKUCV010001432.1:160450-292522 GCA_028386065.3 Turnera subulata
CCAACCCAGGAAGGGCGCGACCCGCCCGGCTAAAACGGGTCTGCAACACGGGTTTCACTCACCTCGACGACGGCGGCGGCGCGAGGGAGGACGCGAGCACCACCTTGACATCTGGGCGGCACGAGCGGCGTGGAGGCGGCGAGAAACTGGCGCGACGTCGCCGGCAGGAGGCGCGGGGAGCGAGGAACTCAGATCCGCCGGGTCCTCGGCGGGTCAATGCTCCTGGACGGCGCGTCAGGCAGCGGCGTCAGGCGGGGGCGGCGGCAACAGGTCGGCGACGTTGAGGCGAGCTCCATGGAGGCGGTGGTGTGGCGAGAAGACGGCCGGAGCTCCACGGTGTGCACAGTAACCGTGGGTGGCGGGGGTGGCTACTGTTCACGGTATTTATTTTTTTTCTTTTTCTGTAATTTCCTTTACTTTCTTTTCTTTTTCTTCTGATTTTCTTTTCTTTTCTTATTTTCTGTATTTCTTTTTTTTTTTCCTCTTTTCTCTTTTTTTCCTTCTTCAACCCTTTTTTTCTGATTTTTCTTTTTCTGATTTTTATTTTTCTCTATCTTTTTTTCCTTTTTCTTTTCTTTTTTTTCCCCTTTTTTTCTTTTTTCTCTTTTCCTCTCTTTTTCTCTTCTCTCTTTTTCTCTTTTTTTTTTTCTCTCTTCCTCTCCTTCTGCTTTCTTCCCGTGATTCTTCTTCTTTTATAAACTGAAATAATACTATTTGGCATGTGAAATCAATAATACAATTCGTCCTCATTACGGGCGAATCCGATCCGGACCAGAAAATAACCGATACCTCCTTAGTTATTTTCCGGCGTGATTTTCCGAGAAATTCCGAAACCTGAAAAATACCAACTTAGTTCGAAAAATCCGCGGGAAAATCTCGAGCGCGGGAAAACCTTCGGTTTCGAAAAACGACTCCCGATTTACCTTGAATTAATTACCCAAGATTAATTCAACAGTAAATCACAGTAAATAGGCTTTTACAGTCCGGTAAAAATCCAAAATTTTTACCCGGGCTGTTACACCACAAATAACTCATCCTACGGGATGAAAGCCCGCAGGTGAGGGGTGAGTCCGAAGTGCTCACCGACGAAGGATAGACAATCAATATGCAACACTATAAATTACTCAAGTCGAAAACAAGGAAAAACCGCCAAAATACGCCAAATCAAAAGACTCGACCCAAAACCGGTCCAAGACCAAAAAGACTCAAATAAAATTCCAATTTCCAATTTTATCTTTCCGGCCCCGTCACGGATAAGCTAGGGGTCAGACCTGGTTATCAACCTGTTTATGGTGCCAGATCAAAAAGAACCTAGGATCAACATCCCAATATCAAATCTCAGGGATCAGCATACCAATAACAATCTCAGGGATCAACATTCCAATCACAATCTCAGGGATCAACATCCCAATCACAATCTCAGGGATCAACATCCTAATAACAATCTCAGGGATCAACATCCCAATCACAATCTCAGGGTTCAACATCTCAATCAAACCGGCATCAACATGTCCATCACAAGTAACCCTGATCATGGCCACCACAAAACAGTCTCAAACCATCCGGTCGTACCTCTACCTACCACGTGACAATAAAATTACCATCTCAAATCAACTTCCAATTTTCATTTTTCCTTTTTCCCAATTATCCATATCACAGTTTATTTCAGTTTTCCAACTTCCTATTAACTCAAGTTATACAACAGAACAATCCATCAACAGTTTCATAGCATCAATTACTCACAATCCAACATCAATCACAACACAGTATCCAAGAAACCAATAACAGTCAACACAACAGTTCAATCAAGCAGGACAATATCAGCGAATCACACTCAGAACCAACATTAACAATCCATATCATCAAGTATCCAACAATAATATATATCATCACAATTTCCAATATTCATTTTCTCATGTTATTCAACTTTCCATTATCACAAGTTAATCCGCAGACCCAACCAATCAACAATCTCATAACACCAATTATTCACAATTAACAGTTCAACAATTATCCATAATATCCACAAGACCAACAACACAGTCCAACAACAGCAACAGCAATAACCATAGCAATCAAATAACTAACAATGATCATCTCAGCAGTTCAATCAAACAACAAATCACACACAGTATTACAGGCACATATCAAGAGTTATCCATCCTCAGCTTAGCCGATTACTCAACTCTGAAGATAATGACCGGTCCAAAGCCTGCTCCTCGGGAAACTGCCCGATATCAAACCTATACAACAAAACAACATGCTCACATAAATGCACATAATCGGTATGCTATGATGCCATAGATTGTAAATTTAACCCCCCTTAGTTATACGTCGTCATCTCCATAAAATTATTATACTTGCCAAAATATAATTACCAAATATTATTATTTTTTTTTTCAAAAAGGTATTATTATATATACTTAGTGAAATATTCCCCAGAATATACAATACCATATTTATTTCCAAAACATTTTCATAGTATGTATACCCCTCTTCTAGAATTATTTTCTCCTATAATAATTTTTCAAAGGAAAATCATGTTATAATTACATTTTCTCAAAATAATGTTAGTGATATCATTTTATTTTCTTCCAGTAAAACATATTCATATACTTCATATATATATATATATATATATATATATATATACCAAAATACTATAACTCATTCTTACCATATTATTATTAAAATAACCATAATATAATTACCTTAATTACAAAATTAGTCATATCCCATATATATATTACCATTTGTATCCATAGTATATATATAATACCGTTTAAATCATTAACCATCCTCATCATATTATGGCTTGCATATGACCTTGACCATTTAATTATTCTTCGACTTAAAATAATCAAATCATCAATTCCAAAAACTGTTAGTAAAGTTATCAGTCATACAAATTGATTTATTCATCAAATTAGTAATCCACAATAGAATTATTAATTGTATTATTAACGATATTGGCTAATTGGTGTTAATATTATTCTGGGAGCATAATTCAAATCCTAATCATGGTTCCAAATTTAAGAAATCATTATCCATTTAGTCTCAATATCACTTACCTAGATTTTTTTAGCTAACTAAACCATTAAACTTACCAAAATCCAAGTTAATTATTCAATCCAAATTTTAGTAGCCCAGAACAATTTCCAGGTCCAAAGGTTGGGTCCAAACGTTTCAGCCCATGGACCAACCAAGACCATCAGCCATTGCCCACTAATTAACAGCCCATCTCATCAGAGTTAACTCACCATTGACTCGGTGAAGTCTAAATCGGCAACACCCGAGAAAGGTTGAGGACGACTCGGCCGACGGCACGGCGGAACGAGAGCGAGCTGCGGTGCAAGGAAAAGGAGACGAAGGCGGCGAGGTGCCGAGGTGCTGGTGCTGGTGGCTGCAGATCGAGACGGCTGGCTGCTGTCGGTGGTGGTCCGGCCTTGGTCGTCAACTACCGTGGAGGTGGAAGCGCCTTGATGTGCCGCGAGGAGGAGCGGCGACGGCGACGCTGTGTTGGTCACGGGTCGACGGCGCCTGGAAGGAAGGAAGAAGGAGGAGCTGGATGGTGGTGGGTGTCGGGTTCCGCGTGTGGCTCCGGCGGCGCTGCTGCAAGGAGAAGGAAAAGAGGAGGCCGTCGGGTCGTCGGGTTGGTGGTGTGCGACGGCGGTCATCCTAGTGGAGATGCGTGCGTGGAGAGGTGGTGGTGAAGGGTGGTCGCGGTGGTTGAAGGATGGCGGCCGGTCGGTTGTGTGTGTTGGTGGCGGTGGTTTGTTTGTGTTTTGTGTTTTGAATAAGTTGGCTTGGTTATGCAGGAACGAAGGAATAGGTTTTTTTTTGCATATGGGTGAGGAACTGGGTTGCAGGCAGGCAGATGGCGATGCAGGGACGCGAGACTGGAGAGGAGAAAACAAAAGACACGATATCACGGGTCACACAGGCCCTTCACAGGTTCACAGTGGGAGGCGGCTGCGTGACTCAATCATGCAGTCGTGTCCCGTCCGGACCAGAAAATAACTATAATACCCCCTTCGTTATTTTCCGGTGTGATTTTCCGAAGATTCCGGGACCCGAAAATACCAACTTAGGCTCGAAAAATCTCGAGCGCGGGAAAAGCCTCGGTTACAAAAAACGACGCCTGATTTACCTTGAATTAATTACCCAAGATTAATTCATTCGGTAAATCGCTGTAAAAAGACTTTTACAGTCCTAGTAAAAATCCAAATTTTTACCCGGGCTGTTACATATTAGGATAAACTTTCCTTTTTAGCTAATGAGAAAGTTAATCAAGAATTTCTTGGCAAAAAAAAAAAAAGAGTTAATACAAAAATTTACCCCGTTTATAACAAATGCTCCCCGGCAGGAAAGTTTTAATTATTCTCATCATTTCACGTTGTGTTATATGTAATTTTTGTCTATTCAAAATGTATGTAATTCTTTTAAAAGAAAACACTGATAACCAAAGTTTATCCCTCTTGACTTACGCTGACAGTTTCTATGGCTTTTTTTTTTTAGAACAATACTCTATGGCTTATTTCAAGCACCAAAGGGCATCGAGTTATCATGTTATTGTCAGTATACCCAACATTGGGCTGTCTCTTGTCAACGTTATCTTGGAATTGATATAGTAAAATCCAAAGTCAATTAATTGCATCAATGTTTCTGGAGAGTCCCTCTAGCTTAAAAGTGTAACATGTTCTGGGACTAAAATTTCAGTTGTCGTGTGTCTAACCCGAAACTCGTGGAAGACAATTGCACCACTTCATGGAAAATTCGTAATACCATGCAGAGTTTGATCATATTAATTAGTTTAAATTTTTCTGCAAAGACATCGACATCGATTAAGAATAAAAGGATTTCAAACCCATATATATATAGTTTTCAATGGTGATTATTCCAGAAGCAATCTTAACTTTCTATGAACCCAGAAGCAATCTTTATCAGTTTCCTTTTTGTTGGCTGCTTTCTGCATGAACCATTTTTGCAGCATGGTCTGATATAATGTAGCAGTCCACCCCTGGAACATTGAGCCTATAATGGTGGTCATAGGATTAGCCATTGTCAACATAATACTGCTAAAATTCAAGCACACATCCCTGGGTTGGAATGTCCATGAAAAAATTTCCCCCGCGAAAGCTATGGGTTTGGAAATTGGGAGGAATTTTGTGTGTCTTGTGCGCGATTTTTCAGTTCCCGGGATTATAAAATGCTCTCATGTTTCCCTACCAAAACTAATAATGCACGATGTGAAAAAGTCCAAAAATTGAAACTGTAGAGTATTAACATCTATCAATATCTAGGCCAATTTGTAGTTTGTCCGTAAACATTTGTATGATGGAAGAATTCAAAGTACATTATGCATTAATTGTTTTTTTTTTTTTTTTGCGTGGAGTTTCAATGTCTGCGTGGTGATATATGCACAACACAAAGTCGCCGCACCTCATTCTTCTTTGCTGGCCAGGCCATCACCATCACACTCTGTGGAACCAGCATAAAGGTACAAGATTATAAACATCTCAAGATTTAATCTAATTACGTGCAAAAGTTTACCCACCGAAAGTTTAACCCATCAAGTTTGACACGTGTTTAGTAGTGGACAATATGTATTCTCCATATTTTACCTATTTTTCTATTCTTTTCATTTTAGTTTTCATTTTTTTATTGGAGAATTGAAAAGGGGTTAGAACTTAGACAATTTGACAAGTTGTATAATGGTTTTTCTAATGTAGAACCAATAATATGGAGATGAATTAAGGTTAAAAAAGTAAAAAAATGGGAAGGAGGAGAAAAAAAGGGAAGACTAGTGGAAAAATAGATAAGGTCAAAAAACACCGCAGTCTAGCTAGATAGATAAGGACATCAGGATTAACCACAATAAAACTAGATGAAGTTTGTTGAACGTGGCGTGTCTACCACATACCAAATAACATGCAAAATTTAGCAAATCTCCCATGTTAAGAGATTTACATCACAGCTTTTGTGATACAAATTTACATCATAGCTTTGCTTGATTTAGGGGATGTTTGTCCCTGGTTTCCGTGGAAATTAAAACGCTTTTTCTTATATACAAATTAAGAAGGCTACGAGTTACTTTTGAAACCACAATCACAAGGAAGAGAAAACCAATTATGTACGTATGGAGAAAGAAACAATTAAGTGTCCTTTTCTATTCTTGAAGAAGGACAAGTCCGATCAACCTTTTATTTATCTTGACCCTTGCTAGACTTTCAAGAATGCGATTGTGATAGAAGCCCGCATCAGAATAATGATTGATTTTTTTTTTTCTTATTTGGTCAGAGAACAACGGTTGAATTTGTTATCACAATATATGTGCCGTAAATCAAAACATGCTGGCTGCCGGAAGATTCTTGATAATGGAAGGAATAGGGATGGCAATGGGTCGGGGTCCCCGCGGGGGAAGGTTCCCCACCCCCACCCCCGTTTCCGAAATGTTCCCCCACCCCCACCCCCATTCCCCGTTCGGGGGAAAAATTGCCCCCATCCCCGTTCCCCGCGGGGAATCGGATCTCCACGGGGACCCCATTCCCCAATTTTATAAATAAAAAGAATGCACATTATATTTCTTAGAAAGTAAAAGCCAATCGATGAATAAGTTCAATTATTTTGGCTTAAAATTCATGATTCAAAGTATAATTCAAAGAAATTAAAAACGGTTTCTATGTCTCTGATGTTAATTACATATTAGAACATTCAAATAAAATGCAATTGTTAGTCTTTAGCCAACATCAACAATTGCATCTCAAAATTTTTGCCTACTTTCCAATTACAACTTATTAATTTGTACATACACGAAAAACAAACAAATTTGTGTCAACTTGGGAAAAAATAGAAAGGACTTGCCACATAACATAAGCATAATTAGCATGATCAAGAAATCACAAAAACCAAAATCTTATCAATAGAATACTCTATTAAATTTACCGAGAAAGAAAGAAATAATGACATATATATTAATTTTAATATGTAAAGGGAAAAAATGAATAAAAAATCTATTTTAGTATTGACATATATATTAAGTGGATAATGATTGAAGGGTAATTCCGTCTTTTCACTTATTTCGGGGTCCCCGCGGGTCGGGGGGAGCACTCCCCGCCCCCATTTCCAAATTCCCCACGGGGCTAAAACGTCCCCCGTCCCCGTCCCCGCGGGGGTAAAATTACCCCCATCCCCGTTCCCCATTCGGGGATTCCCCACGGGTTCCCCGTTAACAGACATCCATTGCCATCCCTAGGAAGGAAGGTTGGACGTTGTTGATATTTTAAGAAGAACGTGGAATCATTAAAATTATATGGAAATTGTCAGTGGTGTATAAAATGGAGAATATTAAAACAGAAGAAAAAACTATGGAGAACAAAAGTGAGGTAATCCATTGTCAAGAAGTAATCAACCTACGCGATTACTTATACCAATAAGCTTTCTAGTACCAATTTTTCTCGAACGTCCTCCCTGCCCCCCTTAATTAATTAGTATACCGTACTAAAATCCAACAATTTTCATCAAATTGACAAAAACACAAAGGAAGTTAATGCATGCATATGTATGTAGGAATCCCCCTAGCTATAAGCAGCCAGCTACCATGACGGTTTGTTTTTTAGTCGTATGTATGCATTATTAGACCATGACAAAGTGACCAAACTAAATGCTAGTATGTCACAGTAAATCTATGCCCAGATTGGGGGGATACAATTATTTTTGTCAGTCGTAAGACAATGCTGACAAAATAAATTAGTGAAAATCCATAAGAGCATTATTGCTGAGAAGATGTGTTTGAATTCTCGTACGTGTCCGGCTGAGGACGGAGACCTACAGGGTCAAATGGAGAGGGAGTGAGAAAGATGATAATACCTGAAATTGCATCGACGAATTCTCCATTGATGAACAGTTTGGTGAACTTTATTGTTGGAATCTTGGACGAAACAGAAGAAGAATCAGAGCTTCCATTGTTGTAACTCCGCATTGTTTTTTTTTTTTTTTTCTCGCTAGATGTCTCGAGTAGTCTTGTGTTATGGCCTGTACGTTACAAGGAAAACACAAATGGCTATATTGATGATATTTATAGGATGGTGATTGATGGGGAGTCTTTTGGCTAATAGGGGACATTTTTTTTTGGTTGCCTCCAGTCGCCAATCATTTGGGTCAATATGGAAATATTATTCATTGGGTAAGAGTAGAATGGAAATAATATTTTACTATATTGGTAACATATTAGATTTTTTTTGGTGAAATGATAACTTATCAGATTGGTATAATCCATACTAAGTGGATACAGCAATAGCCATATTGAGGGTTCATGTTTTAGACCCACGATAATGTTACTACAAGAAGATTAGAGATCAATACTGATGATCTATATAAAGTATCTATAGCATTAATCCAATGGACTCGTGCCTTAAATTGAGAATATTACTTTGTAACGGATGATTCATATGGGAAGTAATTTTGAATGTAGTCGTTGATCTTGCAAATTTATGTAATCAATTGGAGCATTTGGAAAGCTTATCTACCACACACGGGGATATACTTGTTGGGTTATTCCTAAAAGGAATTACCGACTGTTGCCTTGAGATTGTGTTCTGGGGGCTCTTATCGAGGAATAGATAGGCAATTCAATTCTTGCCAAGCCCAAAACTGAGAGCATTATGGGCGAACATTGTTGTACGTCCCTAATTGGGCTATGATAGATAAAAATCCAAACTGGAAAAACGGAGTTTGGGCCAAAGATCGAATCTTTATTAATATGGGAATCATTCTAAATGGGTTACAGTGCGCTAGACACACCTGATCCTAATAGGTCGTGGAATTGCTAGTTTCAAGCTGGGTACTGTTGTAATGATCAAAGATAGGATTACGAAAGATGGAATGTAAAAAGGGTATAGTTGCCAGAGATGAAAAAGTAAAGAACACTAAAAGTAAATCAAATGAAAAGGTTGCGTTTGTAGTGTGTGTAGGTGTCTTTGAATGTGTGTTTCCTTTGCTTTATATATAGAGCAAGTAAGCCGCTTCTTTCCCATGCACAGTCGCGCGCTATGCTAAGCTCACATGCTCACTACGCCTTTGCAATAGCTGTTTGTTTTGTCCCATTGACACTGTATATTCCAGAGATTTGAGTGCCTGGGTCTCACAACCATTCAGAGCGATAATGCTCTTTCGTTCGTTCTCTTTTGTTATCCTCTCCTTTTGCCTTTATTTTCTAATTGGCTTCTCGGTGCTCCAGTTGCCCCGATGCCAAACGTACCATGTCCATAACTTGTCTTCGCCCTTGCTCAAGCTTACCTCGTTGGCGTCGTCCTTGGGCCGGTCATAGACTGGGCTTTACCGTCACACAGTGGGCCTCATTATGAATTTTCTCGCGCCTGGTTCTTTTTTCACACAACATGCTGGCTGACCAAAGGTTCTTGATAATGGAAGGAAGGTTCTTTTTCACAAATTTTATGAAGTAAATAATGTAGAGGAGGAGGAGGTTGTTGATATCTAAGAAGAACGTAGAATCACAAAAATTATGGAAATTGACAGTGGTGTATAAAATGGAGAAACAGACTCTCTGCAGATAGCTGTAGGCTTTGCAGCAGAGGAGCATGACTAATCTCCAGTGGGCATGATTCTGTCTGATGTTACGGAGCTATCATCATCTTTTGTTTCTTTTGATTGTAATTTTAGACTAAGGACATGTAACAGGGTAGCTAATGAGCTAGCCCATATGGCAAGTCTGTGTAATGATTGGTGTGTTTGGCCTGTAAACCCCGCAATGCGCATTTGGAACCTGCTGGGTGGGGGAGGACTGTGCTACTTTTGGAAATTGGCTTATACAGCCCTTACCAAAAAAAAAAAAAAAAAAAAAAAGAGGACCGCTTGGAAATTGCCCTTCTTCAAAGGCTTAAAATATGATTGGCCCGACGTCGCCACTCTTTGCTTAACATACAGAATGACGGAGCCTGAATAGACAAAGTGGATTACTTGAACTTTGGGGGATTATATTATATTATATGTGAAATCAACAATCTAAGACTTGGACTCTGGACCAGCTTCATGCAACAGAGGGCCACGCAAGAGGATTGTGCGTAGCGCAGGAGCAGGACTGGATCCAGGACAAGCAAAATAGAATGGAGCATGAAAACCTAATAAGAAAAGCGATTCTAATTTATTAAGAGAAGGGGACCAAACTGTAAATTACAGAAAGAATGAATCCCAATCATCTGGCTAGTCCTCTACATTATTGTGTATATGGTGTAGGTTGGTAAGTAGGAGCACCAGATCTGTAATCATATGCACCGTAGTTGGTCTGGCCCCCGTAGGAGCCACTTGCACGGAAACTAGAAGCAGCCACATTGTCCACTGGGAGCGAGTAGTGCTGCTGAGGAATTGGAGAAGGACTTTGAGTGTGGGGAACTGCATAAGTTGGAGCATAGGGGGCTGTTGCAGGGCCCTCGTACACACTCTGGCTAGGGTAGTTGTATGGTCCAGGAGGTCCTCCAGAATACCTTACGGCTGGACTATGTTGTGCAGCAGGAGCCGGATTCCTACGACCAAAGGAAGAAGAAGTATTTGAAAATTTGGCAGCTTTAGGTGGTCGAAATGCATGTGATCCACCACCTCGGCCACCGCTAGAACCCAGGCCTCGCTTATTTTGAGGCTTAGCTGAGCCACCAGCTGAACCCTTCTTCCTTCCTGCCTTGGCTTTCTCCAACTGAGAAGCCCGCTTCTTCAAGCCATCAACGGAGAACTCTGATTCAAGCTTGAGATCTTCTACACATTTGATGATGGCTTTAACAGAATTCAACTCTGCTGTACTTGATTCCTCCTGAAAACAAAATTTAATTAAAAATCTACACTAAATAATTCAGGTTAACAAAATAGCACATCACAAACAATATGTAAGACATACTGTTGCAGCTGCACCGTAATTCCCATTCTCCAAAATGGTTGTTGCATTTTTCTTCGAATTTTTAAGATAAGATTTTAGCAGAGTAACAGGAGGAAATCTTTCTGTCAAACCAGATTCAGAAGCAAAATACACTGCCTCAGTTTCTTTCCCATTCTTTATCAATTCCTCAATAATCTCTGCATAAATCAACGACAACATCTCATCAAAAATCTAAAACATGCATCATATACACATAGTGTTCAGATATTGGCACACACATCACCTTGACGAATTTATCAAATATGGGATGGAAGAAAGGGACAATAAAACTTCAAGTTTCAAACTCAGTTCACCTCAAACATTCTAGACTTTAACTGGCTCCCTACTCTGAGAAGTTCCGTATCAAGCTTGGTACAAGTACAGCAATGTTTTTGCAACAAAAAGACATTCATCAATGTAAATCTTAAGTCATGGTTCATCAACCCAAAAGTATAGACATGCTTTTGACGGCTTTTTCCAACACATCATTAACATCTCCCAAATTTACAAGTTACAATGCAGAAACACTTCCCTCGCCACAGTTTTCTCCCCATAACGAAGCCACAGTTTTCTCCCCATAACGAAGGGAACAAAAACTGAGACCATGCCGGTTAATTTGAGCTCAATAATGCACATCCCATTACAAAAATATGAGAGCTTTGCCCTAAATAAGACCTATAGATGCTAAATTGATTCAATAATGAGAAACTAAGATTCACCAAAGTACTGAAACATGTTATCAGAATACCAGAAAAACAGAAGAATTAGATAGCGGTCACTACATCCTAATCGAATAAAGGCACAACTGAATCTCTCAAGTTTTGTTTGTGAAAAACAATAATCTAAGATCACACAAAACAACTCAATCCATCACCAAACTGGTTTCTTGTGCAGTAAATTTTCAGTTCGATTTCATACACCTGAATCGATTCCATTCATATTATCATTTGCATTCATCCAAACTATCCAATGCAGTGGATCATTTTGCAAAAAAATAAAGTTCTAAAAAACGCCCTAAAACCCCAACTTTCAAAAACAGAATTTCAATTATGATAAAGCAGAAGAAACCCAGAAAACCCAAAGAAAACACACAGGCAGAAAAAGCAAACTGGAATATAAAAAAAAAAAAAAAAACACAGGCTCAACGGATAAAAAGCTCACAAAGCAGAAAAGCATAGTGGCTCATTGATCACAATAACTCGTACCTCCAATCTCCTCTGTGGAACAGATCAAAGTTGCAATCTTTGCCATATCCCTCCTCCCCGCATGCTCCATCACAAGTTTCCTCAAAAATTCCTTATCAAACCTCGGCTTCAACCCAAAGCCAGCCACAATCTGCAAGAACATGACTGCCTCCGTTGGACCCACCACTCCACCATCAGCTCTCTCCCCATCTTTCCACTTCTCCAGAACCGCGGCCGCCCTCTCCACGACCCTCCGCGAAAAGCCCGGCCCTTTCCTCTCCCCCTCCTTCCCTCCTCCGTCGGGGAAAAGACCCTGAACCAGCGTGGCGCAGGCCCACCGCTTATCCGTAATCCCGGTCCTCCCAGCCTTCTCCCTCACAAGCTCCTCCACCACCTCCAAGAGCAGAGCCGCCGGGTCCACCGCCTCCTCCATCACCGCCCGCGGAATCTCCGCCCGCAACAACACCGACTCCTTCCGTTTCGACACCACGAACTTCAATAGCCCCGACGCGTCCATCCTCCTCGAGAAGGACTTGAGCGACTCCGATAAGTCATCGGAGGCGTGGGGGTTCTCCAGTTCGCGCAAGGCGGCCTGCTTCTGCTCCTCGATTCTGGCCGCGGCGGCGGACTCGCGTTCGGGGATGGAGCTTTCGCGGAGGGAGAGGGATTTTAGGGTTTGTTGGGAATGGGAGTGTAAAGATTGGAACTTTGAATCGAGGGATTGGGATCTTTGGGCGAGGGAGGACTGGAGGGAAGTGAAGCGGGAGGTTAGGGTTGTGAATAGCTGTGTACAAGAGGTTAAGATTGTTTTCTGGGAGTCAAGGTCGTCGAAGAATTTCTGGGTCCGGTCGGTGGTGATGGGCGGGACAAGCTCCGTCGTCATTGGTGGTTCAATTGGGGCAGCAGGAGGAGGGTACTGATTTGGGTGGTGGCGGGAAAATAGCTTTGGGTACAGTACAGTACAACAGGAGGGAAATTGAGCTTGTGTTTGTGTCTGGCGCAGGCAGTAAGTCAGTAACAAACAGAAATTTTGGAATGGTTTTTGTACAATCTAAAGTCTTGTTATGAGTTTCATTTCATCCTCCTAATTCTCAGTTGTTAGTATTGATGCACAGGCAAAATTGTTTGGTTGATATCATTATTTTTGTTTTTTAAAAATTATTTTGAAATTAGAATTCCCTTATCAATTTCACAATCTTTCTTTCTTCTTTTTCTTATGTTTTAGAACTTGTTAAATCACATTGAGAATTCTAATTTCAAAATAATTTAAAACCATTATAGATATATGCAGCCGTGTCTTGCAGAGGCGGATCCAGCCCAGTAGATTTGTGGGGGCCCAAAAATAAGAAACTGTTGAGAAAAATAGGGCTTTTGCCGTTCAATGATCCGCCTCCCATTACTCGTTGGGCCTTACTGGTTGGCTAGCTATGGATACTGCGGCATATCTGAACAAGCCCATATTTTTCAGACTCTTCGCATCGCATGACTTTTTGGTTATAAAAACGCTTCGTTCGTTGGCTATCTCCCTCCCTCTCTGTATTTTGACATCCATCTTCCTTGCATCTTCACTTTTCTGTAACTAATTAAACAATGGCTGACTTGTGCTCTATCCACCCCGATCCTTACCGTTATTTTGAAGACACGCCGCGGCTCAAGCTCTGCTGAGTTTGCCCCATGGTTTGATTGGTTTGTCCGCAAGATGGCGGAGCGGGAACATTGGCACCAAGTGCATTCCCCACAGCTCCTGACCCAGAAAGCCCGGCGCGATTTGGCCTTCGTCGAAGTGGCCTATTATCACTACGTTAACGTTGAGTTAGGGCGAGAGCAACTCATGCGCCACCGAGGGGAGTCCTTCGCCAGCCGCTTGACGGAGGCGGACCGCCGGGCTTGGTTTCGCCTCCAGGAGATGAAGCGCACTGACCTCCGTCTAGCGGCCCTTAGCATCAACTGAAAGCCAAGCCCCGTTAGGCATTTGTAGTACTCCCTTCCTTTGTTGCTAATAAAACTCTTAATTTTATGTGAGGAATTAAAAATTTTAGATGCTCGATGCTTTATTAGCTGATGCAGAAGGTCCTACCAGAAAAGATTGTCGTTTCATTTCTTACATTATTTCATTTACCACTTCTGCTTGTGATTCTTTCATGTGCCGATTATAGAAGATCTGTGGACGTGAATTTACTTTGCGCGCCTGAAGGCGCGTTTGCGTTGATAGCCCCCCCAATACTTAATTTACAGGGCCTACTGTAGCAAACTAAGCCTTAGACCGATTTCTTGCAGCTCCATCTTTTCTTTTGTCAGACTCCTGTCTACATACACCCAGTCGACATGTCTCATCCCAGTCACTTCTACTTTATCACAAGTCTTACCATTCATTCACTCCTCGCGCGGCCTATTTAAACAGACCTGATATCACCATTTACCAAGGCCCTTTATTGCAGTTTTACCATTAAGATCAGGGATCTACCAGCTGCTCTGCATCCCTCCTCCATCTCTTTTGTTTCTGCTGAGGCTAATGAAATTGCTTTCAAGTTAATCCCTGATTCTTTTGTTTTTTGCCAGGGTTTAACACTCTTACATAGCCCAGCAACTGTAATTAACAGCCTCCTTTCCAGGGCTAGGAGCACTTTGGGCTGAGTCCCATCATTTTGTACAGTTGTATATTTTGATGTCTATCTATTATACATCTTTCCCGGTTTCCACCAAAAACAGTTATTTCTGTGGAAACTTCCAAAACACCCATATTAACCAATGCAATTCCAACAATGAGACTGATTTAGTGTAGTAGATTAAAAATTTTAAACTTTCTTTTCGGGCCAGTTTAGTATGAGACCCACCATCAACTTTCATAATAAAAAGAATCATTAAATATTATTTATCTAATTTTCATTCAACTTTTTTTCAGAAACAGGCTATATCAAGTCTAAAGGACACTCTTAGTCAGTTTTAAGAAGATTGAAAGACAACTTTAATCAGACGATAACTTCAAGGACAACATTAAGATTTTCTAAAAAGTTAGGGGACATAATAAAAGGTTATTTAACCACCGTACTCCTGTCAATTTAACCCACGCAGCTGTAGTAACTCCTAACCAAAGGTCACGACGCTGAGAATGCCCCCGCCCAAGACAATGTTAGACAAGAAAAATTTGTTCTCTTTTTTTGAAACAGACAATAATAAAATGTTGAAATTTGAAGAAATTGAAGAAAGGAAATGAAGAATACAATTCCTGATTAGGCCTCGAATTATTCATGAAAACATTTACAACACTTGCCATCTATACAGTCTTGAGAAGTAATAAGACTGATACAATACATTAGATTGGAACCAAAAATCTTTCTAGCAATGGATGGTTTGCGAGGCAGATACGAAGAGAGTGCGGGAAGAGGAACCGTGCCGAAAACTGGCAAGCAGGAGGCCATACCAATCCAACCAAAACAGATAACTCTCTCAGGTGCTCAGAGTTATTATATCCGCTTCCAGAAACAACCACCAAGCGCTCTCACATATTATGCATCAGTGTTGCTAAGCCCATTATAATGCTTTCCTAATCCATGGTTGAACTTTACAACAGAAAGTGACTTCTCTCCAGGCATTTGATAACACCTACCTACAATTCATTAGGAAGACAAATACAATCAAAGGAAGACAAATACAATCAACATATTGTATCAGTTTCACAACTCACTAGTATACTACACAAAATAATAACCACGGAAAAGATGTACTTAGTGCAGAGTAAGACTAGCCACATTTGGTATGGAGTTCCACCAAAAAAACTATGTTTCTGCCCCAAGAAGAGAAACCAGGAAAAGGAACATGGACTCGACTTTTTGATCATGATTCAAAAGCACCTAAAGTTGGAGGCTTTGGCATCTAAAAAAATATTAAAAGCAATTAATACTACAGAAACTCATTCAGTAGTCTAAATCCGGAGATTCACAATGTATAAAAGATTTTATCCAAAATAATCCATGACCAAAGACCAAGATACCATACCTGCTCCTTCCTTGCAAGTCTAGTTTTTACTCTAGAGCAAGTCTTCAAGATACAGTTCTCCCATAGCAGATGGAGGCAATGTACATGTTCTTTGACCATTTATCCTGCAACATAAGAAAGGAAAATATCATAACCTGCTCTGAAATAAGTCCAATTCAACAGGTACAAATACAAAATAACAAACTCTTTTATTAGTGCTCATGGTAAATATCCCAGCATACGTAGGAAGGAAGAGATACCACCACAAAATTCCTAGCGGCTAAATAATGATGAATATATAAAAGAACCAAATAACTTGATCATACTTTTCTTAATCAGTTTCTACTCCCTCCTGACAAGAATTACATGAAACTATGATGCAACTTCTCTGAATATTACTTTTTTGCACAAGTAATAGCCAGTTTCCCTTGACAGCATGATAAGACTTTTCTAAAAAATAACGAATGCTGGCATCATGATCTCATTTGAACTCTGGTTTAGAATGTAACTCCACTAGGTTAGTTTGCTGCCTAAGCTTGATAAAATCCAGAATAAACTCTGGTTAACAATCTATATCTCACTACGTTGGCTTTGTTGGGAAAGCTCGGCATAGCCTAGATGTCATGAATCAAATGGTTTAGAAAGACAACACATGCATAGTTGCATATGACCTTCTAGAAAGTGGGTTTGAAAACTGAGAAGCACAAACATAACTTAATCGACTTGGAATCTTCAGCATTGAGACAAACATCTCCAACCAAATTGGCAGCGGAATAAATATCAGCCAGATTCATTTCATAATGCATTTGAAAGCATCCATAAAAATACCTTTCTCTTGCCAGGATAGAATAATAATTCTATATTCTATTTAGGGAGAGGCAATAAAAGGCCCGAAGATCCCACAAACACTTTTTATTTACAATCTTCTACCTAATTTAAATTGAATGCTTTGAAAGAAAGAGCTTAGAAATTTCTGGTTCCTTCCTGCTCCATCGAAAACCAAGTACATTAATCACAAGGCTATTCACATTAACCGAGCATTAAGAGTAAATCTGGCTGTGCAAAGGCTGGCAGCTGAAATTGGCTTTTCCGGAAAGGCATCTGTTTTATACCTCCCCAAAGCAATCTTTCATTCCAGCAGTTGCAACAGCCGCACAGACCATGAGATATAGAATAGATCTCTTCAAAAAGAGTGAAACTAGTGATGTCTGCATATATCATGGATGGCAATGGAAGGACATTTTCTTCAATAGATAGAACCTAGAAGAAAGAAGGCAGCTTATTTGGACGCCAAACCTACCCTAAGATCAAGAATCATGTTACAGTAACTATAAAAAGGATTCTTCTGTGAAATATTGCCAGTACAGGATAATAACAGGCAAAACATAAGACCGCTTGTTAAGATGCCAAACCCATACTTGAATGAGAATCTTTGCAGTGCTTTTTTCAAACTCGAGTTTTAAACACAATGGTACACCACCATCGTATATCTTATCAAAGCAATGACAGAGTGAATACAATAACCACCTATCAAGAATACAATCCAAGTATAGAGCACAACCTTGGTTTGTAAGCTAAACTATTTCAGGTCATTCTTCAACTAAAAGTGAGATTCTTGGACAAAATGGGGAGGTCGAGAAAATATTGACATGCCCAGTTAAAATAGAATAACTAATTAATCATCTAAAAAGAATAAAGCTCGTGAAGTAATCAAAGAAAATCACATACAGGCATGCCCAGTAAAATAAAATTATCAGTTCATCTAAATAGAAAAACAAAAGTAGCACAGTATTCCAGGAAGTTGAAATTGCCTCTTTTCCACATCAGTGTGATGAGTCGTGCATTCAAAAAAATGGGAAGAAAAACAAAAAGTGGAACCCCTAACATACAAGCCACAATCAAACACCTTGAAAAAGGGATGCCTGAAAAATGTACCTTAACATGTGTGCTCGGAAAAGCAGATGTTCTCAGGGTTTCCTGAGCCACATCTTCTGATCTCTTCTTGGGAACACTAAGAATGAATGCAGCCTGGTCTGTTGTAGCTGCAGTTGAGGTAATTCGGTACCCATTTTCCCACCTTCTGTGGATCCCCTCACTTGGATAGAGGAAATCAAGTTCAACAACCTAATAGAACAGTATGAAGGAAGTAAGAGCTTTCTGCAATATACTAGATGTATTAAATACAAGAGTAGAAATTGGACAACCTGCTGCGAATAACCAGCATTCCTGGACATGACAATGCCCCATTTGCTACCTGCAGTGATCATGGAGGTAACGCAGAACCCTTCTTTCCACTTTTTGTTGATCCATTTGAAAGGAAATATATCACTAACTTTGTAAGACTGCTGTGTATAAGGTGTACCTTCAATGAGCAAACATAAAAATAAGAAGATAAGCATTGAACCAATCAACAGCAACTTCTGGACAGTGACTATATAAAACAATGAAATAATTGTCAAGAGAAAGTTAGAATGAGCTCCTTGAAAACTATGTCTTATGATTTGTGGCATCTCTACAAGTCATATTCAACGATTACATTGTTGACGTTGAGAAGATTCATCAAAATATTCAGATTACCAAATTCCCATCTTTAAGAGAGGTACTCAACTGCACAAACCCACACACCCATCTGTGAGCAGTAACCTTAAAATTGAAACTAGGAAATTTATCTTTATAGTCCCAGTAATCAAATTAGACAACTTCCATCACTCTTGATGCATGTCATTCAAACAAAATCAATCATGCCCAAGCACAATTAGCGGCCCTCAGTCACCATAGCATCATAAGGGATTGATTAGAACTCCGGAAAACCCAAAAAGTTGGCAAAAGAAAATTCTCTGTACCCTTTGACATAACCACCAAGGTACTGCCATTAGTTGTCCCAGCAACGGATGTGATATAATAGCTTTTGTCCCACTGTTCCATTATCCACTCCTGATAAAATAATCAGAAAGACAAACATGTTGAGACACATAAAATTAAGCAGATCGACTTACAAACTAAAAGGCAAAACATCTGAATAACACCTACCTTGTGCAAAAAATGAGGAGATAATTCGTAAACCTGGGATGTGAACCCTGTTCCTCCATCCATAACAACGGCCCACATGTTTGCCGATGAGGCCACACAGCTAATATACAAACCATCTTCCCTTCCCTTCTCCACATGGTGGTCAAGTCTCGAATCAGTAACATTATAGTGATACCTACATTAAAGCTAAATTAAATCACAAGGAGATAGGATTTTGATACTAACTATGAAAGGAAGCAGTCAAGTCTGGAGAAAACAGCTATAAACAAATTTTCATCCAAACAATCAAAAAAAGAGCAAAATACATGCTACAGCCATCATTTAAAAGAAGACGGAAGATGACTGCTAACATGCATTATCAAATTACAAGTAATTAAAACAAGGAAGCGTTCCCTCTCTGATTCCAAACCAACGCACTGCACACTGCCATGATATTTCTTTTTCTCTATCTAAATAATTATAATATGGTATCTCTGATAAAAAGAAAAATGATAATATGATATCGACATAGCAGAATATGGTACAGATGACAATGATGTGTAACACAATTCTAGCACACATTTATTGAGGCCAAATACTGTATGACAAGTGAGTTTGCAATTTGATAGTCACTCAATATTAACAAGTGAGATCTCAATTCAACAGTTGATCAAGTTGTAACTATTTTTAAATGTCATCGCCCAAGCCCTGATGAAAATGAATCACTAAGTCTCAGATCCTCATAGCTGAGCTGTTTTTTTCGTCCCCAAGTCATCTACTGTTTCTTCTCTCATTAAGCTTTCCAAGATTTCATCATTTTAACAAAAATCAAAATGCCATCCTTAACTTTAACCATCGTCTCTCTTTGTTATCTGCTTATGGAAGTGAAGTTAACATCAAAGTAGAAAACACAACCTTTTTGTACTTGTTGGTTTTGCATTAATAAATCAAATAAGTTTTAAAATGCAATTGAAAAATTTATTGAAGTTTGAGGGCTTTCAATTCATTATCAGGTCAAAGTAGAAACAATTCTGAACTTAGAAATGTTAACTTGCATCTTTTGTACTGAGAAATGAGAGGTCAAACTTTTTACATATCATAATCCACAGACAGATATTCCGAAAACTTTACCTCTGTTTCATTGACGATCTGGAGTTGTAGACTGAGATCCACTGTGTAGCGGGAGTACCAAGCCTAACTTTTTTCCTGAGCGTCCCACCATCCTCTGCGTCAGCAAGAGACCTTCCCCTTTTCTGTCCCGCCTTTAATGCATAGCAGATCATCAAATAGTTTCAACAATAAGAAGAAGGTAACCATTCTTAATAGATAAATTAGCCAAATAAAGCACCAGGCAAAAACCTTAATAGCTCCATCTGTAAGGATTGGTCGCAATGAAACATTAGCACCTATGCTGTTGTCAAATAGAGAAATGAGCCTGGAATAATTGGGTTCTTCATCAAATTTCATGTTGGTCACCATCTCAAGAAATTGTTGAAATGGGGGAGGGCACAAGCAACAAAGCATCTCAGGAGAAGTAGCCATCTTTTTCTTACAAACAAGAAATCCTTTGTTTTCCCCCTGCAGCTCGAGACCACATTAACAAATAATCACAACATGAACAAAACTAAATGTCAAAGTCTCAAAGATAATTTGATGATAGCAGAGAAACCTACAATGAATCCTTGCCAAGGTAGCTTTCCCTTGAGGAGGAATATTAATGTATATGCTAGAGACTCAAGGTCATCTCTCCGGCTCCCTGTCCTACCCAGATGCGCATGCACACTTGCATAACGAACCGTTCCCCTGTAAAGAGTACAAAAGCACCTGTTAGTTTAAGAATATATATCTAGCTTGCAAACAAGGAACAAAGAACAGAAATAATAATCATTGACTATTTTGTGGGGGTATAACATGGATGAGACAGGCTATCAGGCTTTACTAGTTTTTCAAAAAAAAAAAAAAAAAGAAACTAGTCAACCAACTACATTTACTTTTGAAAGGCCTACAGATTCTAATACGTTCACTGAAACACCAAGATTGAGAGAAATAAGACCTGAAGACATCAGGCTTTTGGTCATACTCAACGTGGCGCCCAGAAGTTGCATCCCTCCATCTTGACGCTGAAAGGAGAACAAACAGAGGAGTTCAAAATCTTATTGGTTGTGACAAAACTACAGCAAAATCAACAAAGCATTTCCAAGTATCAAGAAAAGGTGGTCTAGAATTAGTGGGTAAGAGAAGCAATACCCAAACCAAGATCAACTAAATACAACTTCTTCTCGTAAGATGTTCCAGGCAGGCCAAGCAAAAAGTTTTCTGGCTTTACATCGCCATGCACAAAACTGGGAAAGAAAATGGAAGAATGTTGGGATAGTTATAAAAAAGAGGAATATAACCACAAATCTTTCACAAATACCCTCTTAAGTGGAGCTGCTCTAGGATTGAGATTGCCTCGACAGCTATGCATGCAACCATCTGTTCAGACAGGCTGTAACAGTAGAAGAAAATTATAGCAACAGATGCATAAATATAAATTTCAAAACTGGAATAAGAAAGACAATTGTCGAGTATGAGAGAAAAAAAAGAGTCCCATACATTTGGTTATTTGAGTTCCAAACGTCCCATAGACTAGGTCCTAGCATGTCCATTACCTGAATAGTCCACAGTGAAGAAAAGCTTCTTAAGAACTACACAAAAATGTGTCAATAAACTACGTAAAGGTTTCATATTTTAAGACCATACAGATACAATGGAAGTAGAGGAAAGATAGAAACTCACCAGGATATAGTAGTCTCCTAGCTGACCTTTGTGATGGACCAAGGGAAGCCCGTAACAGCCATTGAGGGTGCTTTATGACAGATTTGCATGCAAAAAGATTAGTAAGGTCACACAATTTGGAATTCAAATGTAAGTAGAAGTTGAAGCTCACCTATACACTTGCCACTCATAAGGAGGGCCATAATTACATCCTTTACTCTTTCGGTGCTCAAACTTCAAAGCAACCTACAGAATGATTTGAAGATTCCATTAGCCTCTCAATCAATTTTCTGAGATAACATATAAACAAATTAGAAGATGCACTCCAAACCTCAAAAGCATCAGCTCCTGAGCACCCCATACCACCAGTCACCCTTCTCCCAACATAGACTTGCCCAAAGCCCCCTTTTCCCAGTTTTCTATCCAACCTGTACACGGGGGAATTACCAAGTTGTACCTGGCAAAGAAGAAGAATAGAAATATATAATATGGCCGAACCAAAAAATGAAGGAAATCATAAATATGTTAGAGGATAGCTGGATAGGCTAATGAAAAGCACCATCTAACACAACATAATATAAGAACTGTCACAAGTTGACTGTAACGTCCAGATCCCATGTTGCGCTATCTGCCACGTGGAACATCAAGACAAATACCAAGTTGCTAAAACAAAATGGAAAAACGTCTGTAGGATCCAGAACAACATGCAAAATGCTTGCTTTAAAAAAAAGTAGTAAGAAAATTGAAGTAGAAAAGATGGTAACAAGAAGATTGAAACACTTCAATTGGTATATGTGCAAAAAAAAATATTAAAATTAAGAGTTTAATTCAAAGCCAGTTAGCTTAGAAGAAATGTGAACCAAAATGAAAGTTGTCACTAATGGTAAGAAAGCCACCATTGTGAGCTAACATCAGGATGCTTTTCAAATATCAGCCACCATGGGAGTTTGTATTATCATAGCGAAAAAAATAAGTAAAAAAGTTTCGAGACATTTCTACATAATCCGTCTTTATTTGGCACTTCACTAACATCCACATTATTTCCCTATTTTTCATCTTTACTGAAGTGTTCCACAACATTACTTGCAATTTCATAATAGCATTATTTGTATATCTCCTTAAAGATAACCATCACAAGAACCAATAGCGTGGTTACCTCAGCTCAATTATGAGCCATGACACCATCACGTGCCAAAGGTATTGGCACCGACAATACATTTACACGTTAAGTTGCAGAAGAAAATGCAAGTATTGTCATACAACAAGCAAGCATGTCCCAACAAAAATAAAGCTAGAAATCTAAGAAAACGGTATAAACTGGAGCTCAAACCCTCAAGAATGTTTTATGCAAAGATGTACCCTCTCAGGAAGTGGACTTGTGCTTCCATCCTCATCAACCAATTTTTCGGCACTTTTCTCTACTGCCTGCCTCACAGGCAAGTCCAGAGCTGCACGGCCACGACCACGTCCCACTGCTTGCTTGACTTTTCCATCTTGATTCATTACTTTACGGCCTCTACCTCTACCAGCAGGTGCTGGATGGACAGATTATACCATGTTAGCTGCTGGCACATGTGATTTCAAAAAATAAATCTAGAGCCATTACCTTTTCCAGGACCACGCTGAGAAGTTGGAACTAAACCAGCAGGTTTTTGGTTATTTTTAACCCGTTGTGATCGGCGAACTCCAACTTGCAAATTTTGCATACTTTTCCCATGCAAAGCTAGACCTCTTTCGGTATGTATCCTCCAAACTGAAGAAAAGTGATGATTAACCTGAAAGCACAAAAAAAAAAACATGAAAAGAATTATAATGAGAATAGATGTTGTACAGTTGATACTAGAATGGTTTAAAAGTTGAAGCCAATCAACCAAAACAGTTGCTCTTAACTTGATATCAATATCATAGGCAACCCAAATCAATTTCCTGTAGAGACTTTCACAATCACACAAGAAATAACTAAGGACTCATAAACTGGAACCAAATTGGATAACTAATGTATAACTTACAAGGCAAAGGCATACACTGATTTACATAGGTAAGAAATAAATGAAAAGAAATTAAAAGAATCTAGAAACCTATTATTAAAATCTGTGAAGCCAAATCTTCAAATGCCATCACCAGCATCCATAAGAAGACATGTACAAAGTATGTAAGTTTGATACATTCAGAACCTTTTCGAACACAAAGCCTGAGACTTTGATACATTCTCTCACACATAATTAGTGACAGGATTTTTATAAAATAGCTAGATGCTAGGCATTTCACCTAATCTTTTTGAGATCAACAAACAACAAAGTGTGTAACTTTATTGCTAGCTTAAAGCCCAGATCTAGTTACTGCAGGAGAATAAAAGGGTCACAGTTAACGGGCATCAATCGACCTCTCAAATTGGTTTGTTGTACTAACTCTTCATATTGACTGTAAACTTAAGCTCAAGAACGCAATCGTAAGTACTTGCAGAAAGAATACAAGAATACAAAAATCATAAACGGACTATTCCAAAATCGCATCCATTTACATAAGAATCCACTCTGTATTCAATCCCATTGTAGCTTAGCGCTCCAACACCACAGCCTTCACCAACAGTTATTGACATTTAGGATACATTGAAACCATCCACAGCTTCAAAAGCATCACTTGCTAGCATCTCATACAGAAAATGCAACAAAGAGGGCAACAAAAAAAAAAAAAAACATTGAACCCAGATATCAAAATCAGTAACAGAAGCTGAGAGTTAACCAAACAAAAAAAAAAGGAGAATCGGCAAGTTGAAGGTGGCGTAAATTGAACGGACCCCAACACCCCGATCATCACAAAAACCAATGCAAAGCAGAGCACAGACACAAACACAGCCACAGCCACACAACAAGGAACACCCAACAAAATCATCAACACCCACAAACCGATTCATCCACATCAATGCAAAAACAACACAGAAGCCAACACAACAAGAAGAATCGGGAGCTCTACAGGTGAAAATGGCTTCCTTGTCTCTCATTTCTAACCTCCTGGAACTGGGTTTTCTTTTTTAACCACACCCATTACGCCAAAAGCAATCAAGAACGTACCTTTAGGAGATGAACATGTGAAAGTTACAGAATCTGGCGAAGATGAGGAGTGGGAAGAATATGTTATATGTGAAGCTTGTGAGGAAGAGAAGAGGATGATTGATGGTGGGTGACCTCGGCGGTGTATGTAATGTGCAAAGGCAGAAAACGGTGGACGGGTAGACAAGTGCGTAAGTTGGCATGGTTACCTACGTTTTGGATTGTGGTCGACATTTTCCTTACCCTGGGTGTCATCCGTAGCTTATCATGGCTCCATTTCATGATTTTTCCTTTTTCTTTCTGTACCAATGGATAAAAATACAAAAAAAAAAAAAAGAAGTTTGGGTGCTACCAGTAGTACTAGGGTGGCCCTGGCATTTTTAATTGGTCACATTGTGATAGTATATGTGCCTGATTGGTGTATCAACTATCAAGGATGCCTAAAAGTTGTTTTCTCACGTTGGATTAGCTGTATGTATCTTTCTCTGTTATCGGGGAATGGATGAATGCTCCTGTAATTCCTCATCAGCTATTGTCTGTAATCCAACTGGATTCTGGATGGTGTTATTGTTGAAGAATTGATTTATTTTGGTGAATACTTATGCGATTTGAGAATTGGAGATCTTCTTCTCTGTCTTCGCGGAATGCATTAGAGCTACTTGATATGATTTATGTTGTCCCACTGTGCTACAAAGTTATGAATTAACAAAGGAATTAATTTGAAAATTTATTGGATAAACCTATGTTAATGTAAAAGATCATAATACCCGAGTTTGGTCCAAAGGTTGTTAAAATGAAATATTGAATGGCTATTGCAAGGTAAGGACAATTTAACTCTGGGCTCGAGATTATCCTTGGTCATTTATTTTATCGATGCCCTACTTTGCCAAATTTTAATAGGTGGTTTCCACAAGCTACAGGCTAAATATACATTTACATCAATCGTATACTGTCTACAAATTGATATTTTTTGGATAAAAAATTAATATTTTTGTGTATTGAAATGTCATTTTTACTATGAAGAAGGTCTAATATATACAACAATGAAAGTGGGTTTATACAAAAAAAAACAAAGAAAAAATCTGCCATGTAATAAGTAGCATTACTATTACATCCTCGATCCTGATCGAGTCATATGAGTATGCTTTGAATTATTGGAGATTTAGAATTTTCCTTGGGCTAGTTCCACACAAGCCACAAGTAAGGAATCCAACAGTTGGTGCAAAACAAAAATTCCTTTATCTCGTCAATTTGATTTTGGTTTTTGCGTAACTTTGGTTTCACAGGGCTTGATAAGGTGTTTTTTTTTAAGCCCGATGTGGGTGAATGTGGTCTTCCATAATAGTAGTCAAGCGGATCCAAGGCGCAATGATTCAGGTTCTCCTGAAATTTCTTTTTTTGGACAAGACTAAATACAGCTCGACTCGGGTGACGCATCTAGGTAATGGTAGGTAAGTCTCCCAAATGAAGTTTTCTGCGTACACGAAAACTCGAACCCGAGACCTTGCTTAAGAGAAACAAGTCGCTTACCACTTTAACCAACCTCAATTGGTAGGTTCTCCTGAAATTTCTAATTTACATATTTATGGTAGTTAAGTTTTATAAAATAAGTTATGTCCTAGCGGCGGCTTTGGTTGCTAAAATATTAGTTTGACGATGTTGGTTTGAGTCTTAGCCCTCACACTCCATCCTTTTACACTTGAAAATTTGTTATTCAACCTCAATTACTCAAATCCATCCGTAAAATATATAAATTTAGTCCCCTCCATTTTTTTTTCTTGGATCCATCCCTCCGCTCCGAAGGGTGATAACTATTAAACTAATTAGTGATCCTCAATATATGATATTTGGGGTCACTTAAGGTAAACTATTGTGTCCAAAAAAACGATCTATACTACGAGAAGGATCTAATATCAGGATATAATCGGGTGGATCGAGGCATGGACGGAATGACCTATAAGACACCNGGGGGGGGGGGGGGGGGGGGGGGGGGGGGAAAAACAAATGATTGTCTTCTAGAACTTGGAAGCCATCCAGTATTAGCTCCCATTTGTGGCCTACTAATCTGGCCTTCTGGACCATGGCCTTGATCACCTCTTAGCGAGAGCCTTGGGCCTTCTGGACCCCCTACTCTGGCCTAGGGACCCCAATGTTGTTGTATTATAAGTTGGAATTTCCAGGTGAAAATAAAGACCCTATAAAATTTATACAAGTATTTCCGACGAAGAAACAAGTTTTTCTTTTGTCTTTCGTTGTACAAAATAGTGTAGCGAGGATGTAATTTACTAGGCCTGATAAAACTGTCTTTTTTTTTTTGTCAAAAAACTTTCTTCAAACTTAATGGAATAGAGATGGAATAACATTTTTTAGAGGGTATTGATGGAATAACTTGATGACATTGATTAGAGCCTCTGTGGACTGGCCAAACTCCTTTTTTTTATTTTTGGTAATACATATCGAGGTGACGGTCCACGGGACTGTGTTTTGAAGTTGGAGCAAATATGATAATGCTCTCCATTTGTTTCCCCTCTAAACATCCCTTATCTTTATAGTATATAACGAATTGTAGTAGTTTAGATTGTTAAGTAGACACCTGAGTGGTGTTAGTTCATAGGAATGACTTGTAATACGAAATGACTATACTATGGAACTCTCTGTCTACGCAATGTAGCATTTTCCAGTCACTCCAGGTCCACTATATTTCCTTAGGTAAATAACTATATATGTATACACATTTCCTTGCACTATAACACCACGGAAATATTGTTTGCCAGAATCAAAGAAGCAGTAAAAGGTAACAACAGCCATTTAAGAATATATAAAATGTCTTATTTATCTTATAGAATAAATTAATTACAGGAGGCTAGACATCCAAGAACCGCTGCAAATTCTCCAAAATAATACTGGAGAACGTACATAAAAGAATTTTTCTACATAAAAAGTTGAGGATGAAGATATATGAACTAGATCAGTGGATGAGGTATGTTATCGCAAGGGCCACCAATAGAAGGATGTAAGCAATCCCTTGATCAATTGCCGTTCCTGCAAAGACCAGAACCAATCAGAAACAAATTAGCAAAATAATTCCTAAATCTTGATCAAACGAAACCCAGAAACACCAAAACGCCATATATGATAAAGAAGAAAGAGAAGCATAAGCAGGTTATATACAAATATAAGGGAGATGAAAACCTACCATCACTGGATGGACCATGTGGTGCAGGGGCAGGAGCCTGTCCATAACCAAGCTGCAAGAGTGCCATGAACATGAAGCCAATGATTGGGAGAGCAAACAACCTCATGGAACTCATTCTTCAAAGGTGGGGGAGAACAAGAAGAAGAATAAATAACTACTAGAAAGATTGTTAAGAAGTCAGAGAACAGGAAAGACAACCAAGCTGGGTTCTTGAAAGGTACACAATGAAAAAAACTAAAAAAACACGGTGGTTAGGGGGAGAGACTTAGTGGGTATTTATATAGTAGTATAAGAACGTTTGGTGCATGTGGGGCTAAAGTGAATTTGTGAAATTTCGAGGCAGATGAGTGAAAAGAGTAATGGGTTTCTTATGAAAATGGAAAAACACGGTCAAAAACACGATTTTTTTGACTCGCTTGGCGGCTCATTGACTCGAAGGAGGGACATAGACATGTAATGCAAGTAACTTGTCTGTTGTCTCTCATGAGAGTCATGGCGTTGAAGGTTCGCTTCTCACCGGAAAAATGACATTCATACTAATAAATTTTTCTTTTGGTATAATAATATCTTTTTCATAGGGGTGGTTTTTTTGGTAGGCAAATTTTGACAGTTCATTGTTTCCAGAAACAGCGATGTAGGGGTAGTAGTGTACGGCATTGATAGCGAGGCTTCTTCTGCCGTTTTCTCCCTAATTCTAAGCTGTCGTTATTAAGTTATTATTATTATTATTATGGCTCTTGATTTTTGTCTGTGTGAAATTAAGAATTTTCCTTGCAATGCTTTTTCTTTCTCACATATTTGTCATTTTGGTAATTTCAGTTTTTAACTTAAATCCGCGTGATGACCATTTAAACAAGCTGCCATATTTCTGCACAAGATACAGCGTGACAAGCCCAACAAAGACGGCAACACCACCTATCCTTTTGCATCAAAAAAAAAAAACACCACCTATCCTTAAAAATAAAGAAAAAGTAAATAATAACCAATTATTAAAAATGAAAGGATAGCAGGCCTCAACAATAAATATACCTGGACATTATTGATTAGAGCACGTGAATATCACCGATAAGATGGGATTCTAAACAATATAAATCGCATCCTTCATTGATGCAATATCAAATAATGGTGGTATTAAAAGATGAAGTTATTCATAACAAAAAAAAAAAGAGTTAGAGACCAAAAAGAAAAAGACGAAGGCTACAATTAAAAAAGAAGAAGCAGCAGTCAATGGAGGGTGCCACTTGCCAAATGCCAATGTTCAATTCGCCTCTACCTCGGTGCCCACTAAAACCACAAACGTAACGTTCGCTTAAAATACTTATTTAATAATAAAAAAATTACAAGCAAATAACCTCACCCATGGAATAATATTCTTTTATTTATTTTTTGAAAAATATAGAATAATATGCTTACTATTACAGTCAACTACTGAAGGTTGAAGCAAGTGTGGACCATGAGATGCGAAACCGGTGGTTTGTGTGGAATTTATGTGGAAGACAAAAAACCAAAAGGGAAATAAACCTAGTAGTTTAAAAATAG
The DNA here is from genome assembly GCA_028386065.3 of Turnera subulata. Classification (NCBI taxonomy): domain Eukaryota; kingdom Viridiplantae; phylum Streptophyta; class Magnoliopsida; order Malpighiales; family Passifloraceae; genus Turnera; species Turnera subulata. The sequence goes on from JAKUCV010001432.1 coordinate 190,085, forward strand.
CATATTTTTGTTTTTTAGTAAAAAGAATCTACTATTTCTTTGGATGGGGAAACTCTCCAAAGCTTTAGTAGAGAAGGCCTCGAGCCCAGAAGACCCCCCAAAAAAAAGTATATAATTTGCTTATTTGAAGATAATGCATCCATCGACTGTAAAGTGACACATCATATATAGGAGAAAGCCCAAAGTACTTTGATCTTTTTTTGGTCGAACCAAAGTACGTGATCAATTCGCACAGTGTCCGATCCGACCGAGATCCACTAACTTGGTATAGAATTTGACCCAACAAAACCAGGCAAGGATAAATAATGCTTGTTTTCATTTTGACCGAGTTCCCCGTATAAGTTCAACTCTATTTTTATCCTATCTAACAGATCCAACCCAGCTTAAGGGGCATAAAAATGTTATGATATTTACTAAACTCAAGAAACAGTAACATTGAACTGTCTTGAGGAGGATGTTGTTTGAACTTTGAAATTCAAAAATAAATACTTTAGAGAATGATATATCAATCATTCGGGGTTTGTATCTTGTTCTATTTATTTTAAAGTCCCATATCGCCGAAACTATGTTACGTATGTACTTTATTATAAGGCTCACGAGACAAAGATGTTGCCGGGCCAGGTGGCGTAGGCCTGTAACCAAATCGAGGGGCTCAGTGCTGTCCGAAGGCCCATTGTCCTTTGGTTCTTAGGGCTTAACGGCTAACCAGCAACTAAATGATTGCTAAAATGGTTGCACCAATTTGATAAAAAAGGTACACAACAGCTGTTATAAATCTTGTGTTGAAGAAATAATGAAAGTGAAGAGAGAGCCTTGGAGAAGCAAGGAGGAAGAGTAGAGGAACTAGGAAGAGCCATGCTCTGCATTTTTATAGCCTAACATTGCTGCTAAAAACCAAAACTATGGTAGGCATGACATTCATTTTATAACACTCCCCCTTGAATGTCATTATATTGGGATAGAATACGTTTTTGGGAGAACTGCCTCGTTAAAAACCTTACCAAGAAAAACCCAGTGGGATAAAAACTTGGTGAAGGAAAAAAGAATGCAGTGCGTATTCTACTCCCCCTGATTTTAGCATCCCTTGATTTCTTGATGTCGTCACATGCCAATCTTCTTTGTCAACCTTTGGTGACATTATATGCTCCGTCCGATCACTTGTGATACATCAATAATTTGATTGGGTAATGTAGGCAGCATTATCTTCATAATTTGTTGTTGGAGCGCCTTCCTTGCTATCATGCTTTGTGGTCCCGATGATATAGCAATTTTATGTGTAAAGTTGTAGCAGATGTCCGTCTGTGCTTTATGTGGATCAAACAAAAGATCTGCATCTGCAAAACCAACTACATTTTCTTCGGGCTTACAGGGTTAATATAATGTCATATCTTATTATATCCCGAAGATAAGAGCATAGCCATATCTTGTCTATAGGCTTATGACAAAAACTGCAGACTTCATGTTACCAACATGATAAATTGCACTTTGACAAGGTGCTCTAGGACCAATGATATTTTTCATCTAAAAAATTCTTTCCTAAAAACATAGCACGGTATTTGGAAGCTTCTTCAGGAGTTCCAATAATATTTAAAATACATATAGATATGAATTATCAACATAATCATAAATTCATGTATGTACTTTATACTATGCATACTCAAATTGGTTTAAACCATCAATTTAACTTAATTTTGTATATTCTCGGGAATTAGTTGCTTCAAGCAACTTGAATCCTTCGGGGATTCTCTTATATACATCATGATATATGGATCCATAGAAATATAGGCTGTAAGGGCATCTATTAGATGTATTTCTAATTTTTCATATTATGCCAGACCTATCAAAAAATAATTGCATCCACCATAAGGGAGTATATCTCTTCATAATTAATACCAAGTCGTATGGGTAAAACCTTGTGCGATAAGCCGTGCTTTGAATTTCTCTATTATGATTTCCTTTTCGCACAAATACCCATTTTTCAATCGAATGGTTCTACACCATCTGGTGTACGGACTACAGGTCCGAAAAATTTCTTATAACACAGCCTTATATCTTCTCTATTTTGGCCAATCATACTGCGTCTACATTCACCAATGTAGGTTCATGATCCTCATTTTTATTTAGCGCTATATGATATAAAACAAACATTTCGTCGACGGTTATTTTACGTCGGTTCCATCTCATTCCTGACACTGTAATTGAGATCTCATCATATTCATTTATTTCAGGTACCTGAGTTACTTCTGGAACTTTATCAATTGTGTGAGAAAAACCAACCTCTTCTGGAGGACTTTTAATTTGAACCTCTACCGGAGGTCTTATTTTCTCACTGGGGGCCATCTTATCTCTTTGCTCTTTTTTCTCTATCGAGAATTTTTCTATGGAACCGAGCATATTTTACGCTTCTGGCGTATTTTGGATTCATTTGCATACTATACTTGTTCTTCTGGAACATTAATCTTTAAACAGAAGCATTTGTAGCTGGTATATAAGATTTGGTCACCTTATGTGTCTGGCAATTGCATATCAATTCCCTGCAAATGAATCATCTTTTGAACTTCATGTTCACACTTATTTGTTTGAGGATCAACAATCATACATTTTCAATAATATCTTGATCTAGCTGCTTATTTTCTCTCCCTGATGTTGGGTAAACTCTTTCATCAAATTAACAATAAACAAATCTCCAATCATTAGTCAATGGTTTCAATTACTTTGTAATTGATGGAGATTCATGCCCAACATACAGAACATATATTCCCAGTCTTCTTTAAGGACCAATTTTACTATGCTGTGGTGGAGCATTATATACTTGAACAACCAATAGTCTGAAGATGGGAGTTACTAGGTTCGTGACCATGAACCAATTAAATAGGGAGACATTATGATAACTTGTTGGCTTGATGCACACAAGTGCTGCTGCATGTAAAATACTATTTTCTCAAGCAGTAATATTTCATTAACAATGGTCCTGCAATCAATTGTCAATATTCCCCCAGATCTGTTTGGGTTTATTTCCAACGATATACATTATCCATTGAAGAAATATACCAGCATTATTTAGACATATAGTCTAATAACATAAGTAGGGATATGTACCCACAAGTGGCTTAATCATTAAAATAAGTGGGCACAATGCCAACTTGCATCACACAATAGACCATCTAGTCGATGCATCGTAAAAATTACCTAGATGGTCAACACGGCGGAGTTATTAGTCCGCGTACATGTCCCTGAATTATTTCCAAACTTGCTGGTGATTCCAGGCCAATCTCATCTTAGGAAGGCCGTATAATTAATTTCGCAGCACACTAACACGTGGAAATTCATTGATTGTAAAACTTCTGGTTCTTCAATGAATGACCAAATAAATTTCGTACATCATTATTGATCCAGGATGGCCCAACCGGTCATGCCAAACAATAAATCCATGAACCAACTTCAAGTTATGCCAGCTTCAGGCTGCTATATACATGCCAGCTTCATGCTGGATATGATAACTTAGGAAGATTATTCACCAGCTTCTGGCTGGGGCATACTAGCTATAAATTACATATTTATCAGCAAACTTCTAGCTGGTCTTAGCTTTAGGCTGTGCAATCTGTGTATTTAAACACTTAAAAATACTAGCTTCAGACTAGTGCACTCTAGCTTTGGTTGGATATGGTAAGTTTCAATTACTCGAATATTTATATAGCACAATCTAAAGAATAACGCTGGTAAATTTTTCACAACTTGTTTGTTAGCTGCGACAATAGTCTTTTAATATAGAGATATTCAACATCTCATTCACATATAGTCTCAATACAATATACGCTCGAAAATAAGAGAGCAGAACTCATTTTTTACAGTTTATTCATCTGAGGTGCAACAGCATTCACATACAGTTTTCGACGTTTAATAACACTCCCCCTTGAATGCTGTTACACTTTGGGTAGGAGAAATTTTGCTCTTCGGGAGTATAATAAAATTCAAGCTCTTCATAAACATTTTACTCTTCTGGAGCACGTTATTCTATAATAAAACTTGTGCTCTTCTAGAGCTTAAATATGTGTTCTTCAAGAGCTTAAAACTTGTGCTCTTTCGGAGCTTAATATATACTCTTCTAGAGCGTAGTAAACTTATGCTCTTCTAGAGCATATTAATCCTCTTCTCATTTTGAGGTTGTACAATCATATATTACTTATGAATAATTTCCGTTTATTAAATACAGAATATGTCATCGCATTGTCTTCAGGACAAATGCCAGAGTCATTATTCTAGAAACAATAGTTTCATGTTCATATTAAAAATTTAGCAATAATAACATGTTGTAAAGTAACATAATATAACCCATAAAAATATGATAAAGCAAGTCATAAAATAAAAATATTCAATATACATAAACTTGCACCTTCAGGGTAAGCAAGATAAGAATTAATATACAAAATATCAAGGTCATCACCTTGAACAAATATGATCTTATCAATATTAGATTTGCCCTTCAGGGACACTTGATAACCATTTACTCGATGCCTTATTATAAGGCCTGTTTGTGTCCAATCGAATGTTTGTAACCATGACCAAAATTAATATATATGCTCACATTCACTTCAGGGAATGAAGCAGAGTCAATTGGACAAGATTCATAATAATTTTTATTTATAGTATGTCACTCCATTTTGCCATAATGAGGCATGGGATTAAATTGAATATTTCACGAATTCTCTTTCACCACATTGCTACTGCAGGAGCATATATGATGCATAAAATAAATCATTTTTTTTCGTATCATCATCAATAATATATTCTCCACATAATATAATCCGAGAACTCATTCGAAATACTTGTGCAAAGATTTTAAATCTTGCAATCTCTTATGCATACAGATGCAATAAATTTTTTTGGGAGAATATCCATCTTCTGGTGGTCATATTTCTCCTCAACTTCCTCAAAGATCTGCGGGATCTTTTAGCAGTAAAACATCCAGTCTTTGCTATTTTTCTTTTATTGAGTCTTCCAGACTATTATTATTTAAATACATTTCCACATTTTAATGTCCATGATAAAATTCTTCCGGAAATTTTAAGGGCCTCGGATACAAATGTTGTAATATTAACATAATTCTAAAAATTAAATAAATAAAAGACATAATTAAATTAAATAAATAAATATGGGCCTTTTATTAATTAGCCCAATTAAAAATAAATAACCGAAAAATAAAAGTAATGGGCCTTGTATGAGCCCAAGCAAAACATAAATAAAATTAAAAGCGAGAAATTAAATGCAATAGGCCTTTTTAATAGCCCAATCGAAATTTAAATAAAAACATAAAATATGCTTACTCGATAAATCTTTCAGCAATAATAATAGCATAATAATATAATATATGCTTACTCGATAAATCTTTCAGCAGTAATATATAATATATCATACTAATACATGGGCCTTTTAATACGCAATCATAATTTAAATAAAAATGTAAAATATGCTTACTCGATAAATCTTTTAGCAATAATATATAATATATCATACTTATACCCGGTTATTATTTCGGTATATACTTTGATAATATTGTTTTCAAAATTATTTTTCCAAATCATATATTTTTTTTCAGAATTAAATATATATATTTTTTTATTATCAGAATCAATATTTACTGGTTTCTTTTTTTTTTTTAATAGATACCCGGACTGGGCTTGAACAGGACCAACCCAGGAGAAGCCCAGGCCAAAGCTCAGGCCATGGTAGCAGATCCAAAAAAAACCACTGGCCCGTGCCACATCTTGGCCCGATACCAAAATCAGGCCACGAAGTCCAACCATGGAGGACCAGCCCACCAGCTCCAACCCGTGGTGCATACGGGGTCGGGGTCGTCTTCAACCTCGGGCTCTCCTCGTGAGGTACAGGCGGCGGCGCGCGACAAACGGCAAGGACGAACGGCCGAGGCGCGCGGTGACAGCTGGGACGAGGCGGCACGAGCGGGGGACAAAGGCGGCCACGGCATGGAGGCGTCGCGACCGGTGGTGCTGCGTCGGCGATGAAGGACAGCTCGGCTACACTGTCGTCGTCGCATGGAGGTTGAGCCGGGCGGCGCGGGTGGTGCAGCGAGGCGACACGAGGGTGAGGCGACGGTAGCTGGCGGCGGCCGGTGGCGTGAGGAGAAGAGCAGACCCGACGAGTCTTGTCGGGTCATCAGATCCCTCGTCGGGTTTCCTCTTCTTGTCGACGCGTCCAGCTGCAGCGATGGAAGGGGAAGGCTCCGTCTAGGTCGCGACGGCACGGGGAACACGCCTGTGGTGGCGGTGGCGTGCACAGCGGCGCAGAACTCATCCGCGTGAACAGTGGCCGAGGCGGGTAAGGTGACGAACTCTGGTACTTATTGCTTTGTTTCTGGTTTGCTTTTCTCCCTCCCTTGTGCCGGTTTTTTTTTCTTTGCTTGGTAGAGACAATCGTTTCTGCTAACGTGTTATAAATCTTGTGTTTTATTAAGAAGAAATAATGAAAGTGAAGAGAGAGCAATGGAGAAGCAAGGAGGAAGAGTAGAGGAACTAGGAAGAGCCACGGCTCATTTCCTTCTGTGTTATTCCAATAACCTACAATTACACAATGAGTGAGCAGCATTTTTATAGCCTAACATTGCTGCTAAAAACCAAAAGTATGGTAGGTATGGCATTCATTTTATAACACCTCACAAACATTCATCCTTTTAATTTTTGATTATTTCCTTTAGGGTTACCCTTCTTAGAGCAACGCCGGCGCATTGCCTCGGTTGCAAGCCTTAATTCTTTTTTCCCTATTTTGGTATGTATATGTTAAAATATATTTCAGCAAAATGCGTTTTGTGTTTGGGGTTTCTTCGCTATACAATCACAAACTACAAAAGGCATTTGACACCTCCTTCATCCACCACTGGAAAAAGAAAAGGAAAAAAAAAAAAGAATTCAACTGATTGAGGAGGGAAAAGTAGCAACCTGCCAAATGTTTTTCGAGCTAAAAATCAATTAATGTTTTTTTTTCTACCATGGTCCATGCATGATGCGTGGATCCATTACTTTGTCTTTCGAGCTAAATCATTCCTTCTTCAAATGGAACAAGAGGATTTTTGGTCCCTGTACTGCCCTTGATTTTGAAATGTCAACCCTGTACCGTTTTTTCAATGGATTTTGGTCCTCGTACTACCCCAAAAATATGGTTTTTGGTCCTGCCGGCCACCGGACGACCGTCAAAGACACGTGTCATCGTATGATTCGGCCACGTCTTCATGTGGACCCCACTGACCCGGGTCGACCTTGACTTCACTCGAATCAGCTGAAAAGACGACCCGTCCGCATTGCGAACGGGTCTATTCCCAACCTGAACACCACAATCAAGTTTTTTGCCTATTTTAGTTAAAATATATATATATTTTTGATATTTAGTTCAAAAAGTATATATTTTTTATATTTTAGAATTACATAAATCAAAAATTATTATTTAAAAATTTCATTAAAAGTCAAAAAAATTAATTAACCACCAAAACTTTCAATTCAACGTAACTGAATTGATTTTGCATTTCGGTCATAAACAACAGAATTGAATTAATCTGCCGTCATCTATAACCTCCTCGTCGTGTCTCTCCAACTCTTACACACCCCAGCCGCCGCCAACAGGCTCGCCGGCGGCAGCCTCCTCAGCACCTCCCACATGCAGCTCGCAGGAAGCAGATCTGACTCCGACTCGTCCACCTCTGGCTCCGGAGAGTCACAGCGAAGACCGAGAACTTGATGACCAAGGGGAGAGTCGCACCTACAGGGAGAGTCGCACCACTTGATTCGCCGCTTTCTCCACCTTCACGCTGCCGCCGCTGCAAATCGCCAAGAAGACCAAGAGGAGGGTCTGTGTAAGGCGAGGGGTGCTGCGCGTTGATGGAGTCGCCGTTGTCTTCCTTGCGGCCTTGGTAAGCACCCGTCGTCTCCTCTGTTCCTCATTTCTTATTCCTCCGAGTTGATGTTGTGTGCTATGTAGACTAAACCATTTTGGGTTCTCTTTTTTTTGTGGCGGCTGTGTTGTTGCGGGTCGGGTGCTGGTGGTTTTTTTGTGTTGTTGTGGTGGCGGATTGGTGGTGCGTGTTGCGTGGGGTTACGGGTCTATGTCCGATTGGCGGTGGTGGATCTATTCTGGGGCAGTGAGTTGTAGGACTCGACTTTGACGGTTTTTGGGTGTTACTGTTGCTAGGCTATTTCGGGGATGGCGGCGGCGGACGACGGGGAGGTGCGGTGGTAGTGCTGGTCTTGGTCTTTGGTTGTTGGTGTCTTTCTGGGGATGGAGCTATCGAGTTGTCAACGTTATTAATTTTCCTGGTTTTTTTTTGCTGTATTTTGGTTTGATTTTGTTTTTTTATTTTGTTTTCTTTTTAGAAAGGTAGATTGGAATTTGGAAGAGATAAGGAATATGAGAAATACATAAGGATTGTGGTATTCGGGTTTTTTAGATAAGGATTTTTTTTCTTATTTTAGATACGGTTTTTTTCTAAAATATAAAAAATATATATTTTTTGAACTGAATATAAAAAGATATATTTTTTTTTAACTAAAATAGGCAAAAAGGATTGTGGTATTCGGGTTGGGAATAGGCCCGTTCGCAATGCGGACGGGTCGTCTTTTCAGCTGATTCGGGTGAAGTCAAGGTCGACCCGGATCAGTGGGGCCCACATGAAGACGTGGACGAATCATACGGTGACACGTGTCTCCGACGGTCGTCCGGTGGCCGGCAGGACCATAAACCATATTTTTGGGGTAGTACGAGGACCAAAATCCATAAAAAAACGGTACAAGGCTGACATTTTAAAATCGAGGGCAGTATAGAGACTAAAAATCCACTTGTTCTCAATAGAGAAGCTCGGGAAAAAGAGGAGATAGAAAGCTCAAAAGGAAACCCATATTCCGCACACGCTAGTCCATTAATGGACCGTAACATATCAAGAGTCCAGGCTTGGTCCTGGAAACACAGAAGCCCAATACTAATCTGGATGAATCCATTCTAAAAGTAATCATACAAATTTTGTTTTTCTTTTCTTTTTTGGTTTTTTATTTTTTTTGAGTGAGTTTTTTAATCTAAACACACGACTTTGTTTAGATTAAAAAAGAGGAGCTAGACGATACGTACATGCCTTTGCTTATTTGGTAAGTTACATCCTAATTTGACAATTATCATTACGTAAAGCGCATTTTTCATATGTTATTGTTCTGCTTTCCACTCCCATTTCCTATTATCCAATTAGGGCGGTCCATTCAATTCCCGTTTTTTCCATCTGATAAGTGATTCCTTCTTTTATGGGTCTGAAATTCCTACTTTTCGTTCGGTGTAAAAGAAGTGTGACATTGTCCTAACATTTTTTTAAAGTTGGGCATCATAACAAAAGAAGTTGGGCCAAGAAGCTGACGAGGAGGAACATCATTGCGCAACTGTGTTCCATTAACACGAGAATCTCATCTAAAAAGTTGAAGCTAAACCCCAGGGAATCAACCCCCACAAAAGGCCGAAACCACAAAGCCAATAGTGAGTGAAGCCATTTTCACTCTTCTAATCAAACCCAGAGAAACCCAGTACTGGCTTGTCCATGGCTACTACTAGTAGCTGGTACTACATACGAGTTGACGTGTATTGAACAAGTGGCTCAGTGGACCGTAAAATAGGATTATCAAACAAGGCCATCTGGCATTGCCCGTTATAACGTGTCAAAGCAAGCAATGTAATAGCTGATGGCTGATGCTTCTAGGGAATCGGCTGTGGCCCATTGCCAAATTTCGGCCTTTCTTATCTTGTTAGGCTTCTTTCTTATTATTAGGCCATAGGGGTGAAGGGGTGTAACGGTGCACCGGTGGCTTCTTTGTCTCATGTAGCTCTCGCTACCTAATCAGACTGCATCCATCCACTACTATTGAGCACCTCAAGAAAAGCTATGGCTAAAAGAAGAGAAAAGAAAAGCAAACCCCTCTTCAGAAAAGAATCATTCAAAAAGAAGGCCTTTATGCTTCAAACCTTTACTTCTAGTCCTTCCTTTCTTTACTTCATATATATCCCCATAACCGCCCCATAGATTCTTCTTCCCTCTTTTCTTTAAGCTCTCTTAGACAACAAAAATACCAACAATTTTCTGATAGCAGAAGGAACAAGAAAAATGTGTCACCCGGGTATACCTCCAATCCCCCACTACAATTTGGTGGTGGCCCGAAGAAGGATGGTTCTAGAGGCAGTTGTTGAGGCAGAAACTGGACATGCACGAGAAGAAGTTGCTGGTGGAGCTGGTGATGGCGCTAGCTCGATAAAGAATTGTCTATGCTCACCAACCAGGCACCCGGGTTCATTCAGGTGCAGGTATCACCATGCCGATTATGTATGGGGTGGCAGAATTACAAAGAAGTTAATCAAGTGCTAGTTTTGGAAGAGCTAATATGTAAGTTTGTACACAATAAACTATGAAAATATGTTGATATTTAAACTTTGGTGCGCCTGTCTTCGAGCAACATCTTTGGTTATTTGCATGAATAGAGTAGTACTAGTAAGTAGGCAGGATTGTTCGTGTTAGCGTTAAACTATTCCCCCCGTACCAGGTATGTCCAGAAACATCTCCACAGCAATTCTTTCCTTTCGAACAATAGGCTCTGTTTTCGTATTTCGGATGTCTTGGCAACCGATACTTCTTAGTTTCTTTTTCCTTTTAGGGTCTAACGTCTTCATGTTAGGTTATCAATTCAAGACTATTTTAGCAAGAGAAACCAGAGTATAGATGTAGACGAACTCGTGAGCAACACTTCTGTCCCATTTGTTCTCTGGGCTCGAAACATCTTTTCTGTTTCTGTTTGATCTGGACGATACTTTGGCTGCTATGAAAAGAATTCCAAGTGACCTAAATATTGGTGACAGTGCAAGATGAGGGAGGAGGAGCATTGGAAACACATATTCAATAGGTTTTCCCCCGCGCTTTCCAGAATCCCATTGTTCAAGAACAATCTCCGTCTTGACAAAAGATAAACAACCAAGCAACAGGACAATTTGTTTTCTGGACAATTATCCCTGAAAAGGCCAGACAGAACCTCTGTATGAAAGGAAAAGAAATATTCCGCAACTACATCCCTTGGGAACCACTTCCGGTTTGGCAAAAGACAGAACAATCAAGCAACACGACGAAAAGCCCACAGGACTGCACACTAGCGCTTATTAGCCATTTCGCAGCGATCTCAGTGCTTGTGCTTCCAAAGTCTCTAATCCACCCACAACGAGTCTCTAATGATAAAAAAACCACTCCACCATTCAACCGTAATCCATACATATCGAATGTATTACATCCAACCACAACAATCAGCAAGACAAATTGATTTCTACACGCTCTAGTTCAAGCTCTCAACCCGGTTAGTAGGTTAGTGATCCCATGCTTTGAATTTGAGAACCCTGATTCACTGACTACCTATATGTAGGGTGGGGTTTCTTCAGGGTGTTATTTCCAACATTTCAAAATGTTATTCTCCTACCCCATAATCGATTTAGCAACACAAAACCATAATGGAAGAATGCAAAGGTTGAGATGTTAAGAGTGGAGATATCACTAACTTTGAAATAAGATACCAAAATAATAAGATCGTACGCTATACAACTAGAGTCTGTACATGGAGAGCTAGAGCGGTATACATTCAACTATCTAGACTTTCACACTTTAGTTTGAAGAGTTGAGCATGAGAACTATACAGTAAATTTTTCACACTAATCAAGGCAGCAACTCATCAGATAATTCGTACCAACGATAGTCACCCAGCAGACCACTAGGAAATAGTAATGTTAGCCTCTGACATTCAACAATCTTCCCGTCCAAGTCGAGATGATCTGCTTCATTCCAATGATATGCTTCGTGTCACTGAAAATTGAGAAAAAGCTAATGGTTTAGCAAGAAATTAAGCAATGGCATGCCAAAGATTCTTAATCTGACACCGATAGGCAAAACACACATTTATCTAACATTCAACTTAAAGGGATGGCCAAAAAGTAACATCATTTCATAAGCACACTCCTACGAAGAGGCATTTTGGAGACAATAGACATCAAAATCAGTATTTTCAACTTCGCAATAGCAGGCATTGTAACTGACTGTGTTCTCACTAATAAAAAGAGAACGACAGAAATCAGGAAGTAACCGTGTAAAAAAACCCAAATGACAGCAGTGATGTTTAACTGCATAATGCTCAGTATTCAAGGGAATTACACCGCAACAAATCTACTTCTTCACATAATGCAGGTATTTAGTGCATTATCAAAACGAAAAGTGTTCCTCACCTTTGGGTAACAATCTTGACGAACAACTGTCTGGTTGTTTATATTCACATACAACTCACATGAGACTCTCCCCTGAAACATTTTCAACAACACAAATAAGCCACACATTACTAATAATGTACAATGATGTACTCCACCTCCAAATTAACAGAACAATCACTAACAGGGGAAATCGAGGAACTTACTTCGATAGGAATTTGGAGGAAAACGAGCCCTAACGATCCTGTAACATCAGTAACGGTATCAAACGGAATAACCCCACTGGCCAAATCCTCAATCAGGTAAAACGCGTCGTGTATAACCTCGAGCCCGTTCAAATCAAGGGTGGCATTCACATACGACGTCGCCCTGGCGCGAAGCTGGCCTCCCTGGGACCGCACCAACCCTAGCTCCCTCCCTCGGTACCCGACGGAGACGACGAGGGAGTCGTAGGCGAAGGAGAAGAAGTCGCGGTTGCGGACCTTGATGGTGAGGGAGAAGGACAGGTCGAGGGTGAGGAGCGGGGAGGAGTTGACGCGGACGTGGTTGAGGCGGAGGCGGGCGAGCTTGAGGTCGGGGTCGGAGGGGTAGAGGAGGAAGGCGGCGCCGGCGAGGAGGAGGAGGGCGATGGTGAAGAGGAGGCAGCGGCGGAGGAAGAGGTAGGAAGGCGGGGGGTCGCGGTAGTAGGTGAGAACGATGACGTTTAGGGGGTGGTGGTGGTGGTGGTGGTGGTCGGGGTAGGAGGAGGGGAGAGGCGTGTAGGGGGCGGAGGTGGTGGAGGCTTTCATGGTTTATTAGATTTGGGAAAGAGTGGTTTTACTCTCTCTCATGAGATGATTGATTTTTAGGTTTTGGACAGAGTTAGCATAGTCTTAAAACTAACGACACAACTGGCGCATTGTCTAAATCTGGTGGAATGGATTATTGTTTTTTTTTGTTTTTCATCCAGTTTGCCCAATTAATCTGGATCCTGATTATGGTGGGCGCGGTGGGATGGATTATTGAGTCTAACTCAATAATTTTATTTAGGTTGGTTTAATTTTTCTGGGTTAACGTTCTTCTCTCTCTCTCTTTTTTTTTTTTCTTTTGATCTGCCTGGGTTAGTTGGTGATGGTGACAATAATAAGAGAAAAGAAGAAAATGACCGGTAATAATTTACAAAAAACCTTTATGTTCTCGGCAAAAAAATAATAATAATAATTTACAAAAAACGGGCCAGTATCTTTGCAGGCCTTTTTGTGAAGCAAGCCCACAAACTTAGGTATGGGATGCGCTAGTCAAACTGCCAAGCCCTTGAGCGTTGGGCAATGGGCATATAAACTTCAAGCTTATGAACTCTTGGTCCATTCGGTCTGTGTTTTGTTGATTTGAGGGTCCATCCCATGTATATTTATCTATTTTAATTCATATATGTTGTATGAGAAAAAATGAATTATTTAGGTAACACCGGAAAAAGATTATTTAGCCATCAAAATGAGAGATAAATTGACTTACTTATTTTTTAGGTTTTACCTCAAGCCCAATAAATACTATTTGCTTTAATAAGAAATAAAGTTTTAAATAATAGAGTATGGTGTGATAAGATGCAATTAGATGAAGATTATGTTAAGCTTTGCTATAACAATTAGTTTTGGTTTAAAATAATTAGAATATGTGATTTGCTATGATAGTGAGAGTTAGATCTTCTTCTTATCTATCTAAAATATTTTATTTTTCTTTAATTTTTATGCATCCCCTATCTATTTTTAAAATAAAAAAAATAAAATATCACATTCAGTGACCAAATACCTTACCTATGGGTATGCTATGGCTTTGTGATGCTTTGCATGTTTGCCAATCAAATAAAAACCTATCTTACCCACCTCATATGTCATCTACCAATCTTGTTTCTAGACCCAACATCTTGTGTTTGTGTTTGTGATATACCAGATATACTCAAATAATATTAAGGGAAGTAATTTATTTGTCATGGTAAAGAATTACTTTCAAAATAATTTATATTAATTAGTTATCCACTAAAAACAATAAATATCTTGACAAAAATTGATACTTTACTAATAGATGATTGATGGTTAGACTATTATACATCGCTTAAAATAAAAATACAAAGGCATATAGAAATCTAATACAAAAACGCAAAAAGATTTCATTTCCTTGGCAAATTATATCTGAGTTTCTTAATATATATTTCTTTCTAAACGTGTCTCCTCTCATGATTGTTAGATAGGTGAATAAACAATTCAAACAATAGAACTTCATGATTGATAATTACGTAAAATTTTCCAAACCCACTCGTTCCAATCTAATAATGCCTAGTTATACTAAACAATATTTTTCTAACCTAAAATAGCTTATAATTTTTCTTAACTTTCTAACTTATATAAAGATTTTATCATGTATATATAAGGATTTGCAAATACATAAGCTTTGGAAATATTAATTTTTTCAATTTACAATTTTACCTTGTTTTTTTTTTTATCAGTTAGCTAAAGCTAACCAGCTAACTTTATGTATATATATATATAATGAAAGGAGAGAAGAAGACCTGTACATCTAGAGCCTGTTTATGGTGATAGAGCGCAAGACCATGCTTCCTGCGTGTACAAAACAAAAGAGAAAAAACATTGTGTGACTCATTTTGTCATGGTGATGAGTAACATTCAATAAATAATCAAAAGAATAAAAAATTAAAAATAGATGAGGGGGATGGTTCCACATGCATATATCGCATGTGGAAAACCCTTTTTTATGAAAAAAAAAACAAATAGTTAAACTCTTTCTCAATTTTCCCGAAGGAAGAATTTCCATATATTTTTCATTCCATTAATCTTTTTCTCTTCATTCCAAGTTAGAGAAGGCAGGTTTCTGATTTGATCCACAGTTGCAACTGATCCCCCACGTGCTAAACCGTGTGATTGTCTTGTCTCTGTGCGTGCATTATTGGCAAAATTGCTGGGTCCATTCTGGGTGACATGTAAAGGATAATTATCCACTAATCGTTGAAATTAACTGCAAGATTACCATTTTCAAATGAAGCACCAAATTCTTAAATTACAATGAGCAAAGTTCTTTACTCTTTCCCCCTGTCTTTATCAAAACGCCAACACATTTTCTGTAGCTGATACAAAAGATAGAACTAATTAAGTATTATTTCTTGATAGCTTTTGTTATTCTATTTTGTAATTTAACATAAATTAACACCACTACTCCAGTCTTTCCAGACCATTCGAGAGTCACCCATGTCATTCATTATCGTCCTGACGATAGCATAAAACAGACAGAGGAGATAAGAACTAGAAATGCATTCTCAAAAAAAAGAACTAGAAATGCAATAGTCAACTTGATACCACAACAGTTTGCGTAAGAGTTAATTCTAGTAAACTTTTGAGGATAGATAATGATAATGAAACAATTATAGTGAAAGCTGCGTGATTGGTTGTGGTATAATTTAAGGACTTTGGTTAACTATCCTTGAAGATATTTTTCTTTAGTCCAATCTTTACATATATTTTAATTTAAATTTCAAAAATAAAGAAAAAGAATTTCTCAAGCCAGGAAAATCACGCGTCAAGTTGTCCTATTAAGCTAAACAATACAGGCCAGAGAAATAGGAAAAAAGCTGGCAATAGTCAAGGCTATGATATCACTAATATTATGTGGTACGATTCTAAGAATAATTGAAAAAAAATTGTGCCACAATTCAAAGATAAACAAGCAGTGGTAGTGATAGGAATGGCGCAAAAATAACAAAAATTCGTGAGTATATATCATCTAATCTTGACATGAAGATGACATCATGTGTTCTTCGATCTATAATTATCAACTTCTTCAATTGTCGTAAATTTTTAATTTTTATTCCGCAATTTTGCAAGATTAAACTTTACTCACAGATTTGTTTCAGTGTGGAAAAAAATTCTTGTCACGATGCCTATTCCAAGAATCAAAGCGACACAAGCTGTATTAATCATTACTAATTATGTCTGTATCATCTGCAGTGGTAATAAATTCTAATCGTAGGAAGAAATAAATGTAGAAAAGTTTTCTTAATTTCTAGTCCCTCTCAATTATACAAAGCATATCAAATTGACATACATAGGAATATGATCAACGGAAGATATTACTTAACGAGTAAAGAAGAACCAGTTCCACTTGCAGAATAACAGAAAAATGCAAACCCAAGAAAACCCAGCAAAGCAATCACCTTGATTTCCATTAAAACCATCAATCATGTTCCCCCACATACAAGGTAGAGATAGAAAAGAGGCTGATTTCCGGTGATGTACCAGCTGACTTTAATTTCTGTATTAATTCATATACTACTATTAAACTAGCTAGCAGACTCCACTGACTTGGGAGAAAAAGGAGCAGCAACTTTATTGGTAGGCATAGAATTTGATCTTCTCATCTTCCAAGAGGAGGGATTTGCACGATGAAACCTGCACCTAAAGGACCCTTGATGGGTAGTAGGGGAGCACAGGCACTGCTGCTGGTGGTGGTGGCCTTTGGGTGACACTGTGTTGCCCTCCACGTTGTTGCTGCCTTTTGGAGATGTGGAAACAGTGAGGCTGCCACCCGAGGCCATCTTGATGGTTTTGTATGTAAAAGAAGCTAACTATTAATCTAGTACTAGATGCACACTTAGCAATAAGTGTGAAAAGAAGGTTTTAAAGAAGAGAACTTGCTATGAAAATTTCATGGGATGCACTCTAGCTCTATGTATGTTATATATATATAGGGGGAGATACTAATCTTATTATCCTCCTCACGTTGTGTGTGAGGTTATATTAGAATGGGTAACCCAATCAAGTGGTGCTCCATGATTCTAGCTTGTTTGTCCATATTGTAAAAATCCAAAAAAAGTGCCCATTTCGTGCATATGAGAGCCAAAAAGCTAGATTGGTTAAGTTCCCTATGTCCAGTTTTTCCTTGCAATTAAATGGATATTGCGTTATGGTCCAGACCCACTCTGCTTGATTACCTTTTACTACTTTCTATCACAGTTAATGCGATTTTGGATGAGTTCAATGCTGATGATCAAGTTTTCTAAGAGCATATACATCCAACTATATTATGCGTAGAAAAAATGTCTAATTAAGCAAACTTATGGATTACATTTTTTTTCAAAAGAAAATAAAGGGCTAAAAAACTGGAATCCAGGACTGTCTGATGTGTGACGAGGAGTGGAAGAAACAAACACATGGAGACGTGAGTGGCTACATGAGAAGATGAAGTTTCATGTGGTGGAGTTCATGTCATATTCTTTGTATTTTGTACACGTATCAGATTCTCCTTATTGCTTACAAAAACTGAATGGGAAATTGTCAGGTGTGATCCCATAATTAGCCTACAGATGATTCCTATCTACTCTGTCGTCTAATGTTTCAACATTCCTCCATGTGGAACAAGGAAAGTAATTAGATCTCAAAGTGCCATGTGATTAATCAAAATTTTATTGCTACATCGTCTCTAACCTAAATCATGCTTCATGTTTCAACCCAATAATTTTCTTGCCAGATGGCTTACTCTAATGGAATGCTGCCAAACCCCACTTGAATAATTAGTTTAACGCTCCTGTTTACTTTTGGTTGCATCATATTAACTAACTACACGAGGTAAGCCTTCCCCGAACCCAGTGATTTAATGGTAACCATATTAACTAGATATAATGTATATCCAGTTTTAAGATTTGTTTTTTCTTCTTATGATAATATTAGGGGTTACTCTCAGTTGTTTTTACTATGAAAAGGACATTGTTAGGGCCATGAGGTTCCTGTGAATCCTATCTGCCTTGAAATACACAATTATATACAATTTTGGACCTTTTTCATCAATGATTCCAATTTCGCTGCTCAATTTCCACATTAGACGACAATATGTGCATTGATGAGTCTCGCCAACTCTACTCATTCAAACCAAGGAAAACGCCAATAGCATTTCCCTAGCACCAAGCATCAATGAAAATGAATGACGGGAAACCGCTATCTTTTAATTGTTTAATTACAATTCTAGTATAGTGATGCAAGGTATTAAAAATTGCATCATCTCGTTCTTAATATTATCCAACTCTCTAAGAGTTCTTGACATTAGATTTTTTAAGTAGCGGGTCGTTAGCGTACCTATCATTTGATGTTATCGATCTATCTAAAGAAAAATTATTGTTAATTTCAAGATGATAATTGGGTATAGACTACAATGGGGATGATAACGACACCAAGCATATTATTTTTTTTTATGTGGATAATCTTTATACGTCTTTTTATCCTGATATAAGCAACCATATGAGGCTTAATGTGTGATGTTTTGCTTTATTAATTATAACCATCACCCAGTTAAAAGTGCGTCTATGGAATTCGTGATTGAGGAATTCAAGAGATATAATAGTAATTTTATTGAAAAAATTGAGGAATGAAGAAAATGAATAGGGAATTCAAAGAGATACGTTTCATATTTCTATTATTTGGAGACAGAAAAAGATTGAGGAATGAAGAGAAGGAACAGGGAAATTTCAGAAATTTGTGGTTGTTGTATTGAGAAAGGAAAAAAAAATTATCAGATAATATAGATAACCCCAAATGCAGGAGCTGGTTTACCTATTTGGTGAAGTTTTGTTCACTCTTCAGGGTTGAACCCGGTACCAGCAGTCTTATTGTTAATTAGACTCTAATTGGAAGTTAAGCCAGGTTGTTTTTAAGCCAACTGAGTTCAATACAAGCAACGGACTTACCAGTCAACTGACAAACTACCATTCAGCGGATGGAAAACCGGTACAAGTAATCATGTTCTTGCATAGGATTTTTTTTACTCAGATTATATTAGCCAATTAATATACATGACAAACTCTTAGCTTTGTTTCAGGTTTCGTTTTCAACTCATACCTTACATAATTTAAGTTCGTCCTCTAAAGAGCTATATCTCATCATCTACCTGTAAAAAAAGTGTCCACGACTCTGCATTGATTGATTGATCAAAGTAATGGCGAGGACAGGCAACAAGAACATACAAGCCAAGCTGGTGGGTATGGCTTTTCCTGTTTGTTGTTATATTATGTTTCCCATGGCCTCAAGTTGGTTTTCTTCATCATAAACATGATCCTTTTGGGATGTAACACAAACTATAAAGGAAGGCGTAAGTTTGTGTCCTTTTATATTTGTGATGTTATAAATTTTGCTGCGGTTATGCTGATACTTAAGCGGTTTAATTTTATGCTGTTTAACTGTTTGATGATCAGGACAAGAAGTCTAAACATAGGATCTTTTGGTACAATGTTATATCTGTTAGTCCATTTGGTTACCTGTATTCTTCTTTTAAAAATAATATTCAGTGCTCGCGGTGGTTTGCCCTGGCCACTGGAGGAGCCTCCCCTCAACCTAAACTTTGATTCTACCAAAAGAAAAAACATAATATTCAGAATTCTTGATATGCAGATCATACAGATTTGATTGATTGTCATAAAAGTGTAATCCGTAAAACTACTTATTGTGAGGATTTCAACAGTGACCTGCATAGGAATTATTAGCAGCAGCCATAGGATAGATGCAGACATCTGTGGTTAAACCAAGTGTAGTATCCATTTGATGATGAAAGTGAATATATTGTGAGGTTTCCTCAGGTACTTCTTGGAGACATGGGGACCGGGAAGACAAGTTTGGCATTGAGATTTGTCAAAGGACAGTTTTATGATTTCCAGGTCATTCTTAAGTTCTTTAATATTCCCCTTCAATTTTGTCCTTTTGAACGAGGCATTATTCAAGCTTTGTGGATCCTGAAATGAGGGTAAACTCCAGGAATCAACAATTGGGGCGGCCTTTTTCACTCAGGTTCTGTCCTTGAATGAGGCTACCGTGAAGTTTGATTTATGGGACACGGCCGGGCAGGAACGATACTATAGCTTGGCTCCTATGTACTACCGAGGCGCTGCAGCAGCTGTGGTGGTGTATGATATCACAAGCATGGTAACTATTATAATCCTGTTCTGGTTATCTTTCTCTTTAGTATCTCTTCAACATTTATTTATGTTCATTTGGTCCGAATTGCAAGTAAATGTGGCTGTGACAATGAGGTTTAACTTAGCAAACATGCTTATGAATGATGCTACTGGATTATATGGTTCAATTTGGTCTATCTTGTATTGTGACCTCTCTTGCAATTTCAGTCTCAGCTAGTTTTAGTATGATTGCACGAGAAGAAAGTCCATGTTAAGTACAACCAGATTTATGTTCTGAAAAAGACATTTGGGTTTTGAGTGTTTGTTGCATTTAGTTTGACTATCTACCTGAGAAGCGAAAACTTTTCTGTCCTCAGGATACTTTCCAACGGGCTAAAAAATGGGTTCTGGAATTGCAAAGACAAGGTAATTAACTGAAATGCTTTTGTGGTCATGTCAGGATCCTGTGCTTCTTTATTAGAGAATTTATTCAGGGTAGCGTCTACCATCACTGCCTCAGGATCCATATCTTTTATGCTTCAAAACTTTCGCTTTTGTTTCCTTATGTTTGTCTCCTTGTTAACAGAATGAATTTCCAAGCTGCTCGAGTTAAATGTGGGCCTTCACACCTTCTAATTCTATATACACTTGATGAATCCTTTGCATCCACTAGGCCAAAATTATGAGGATATTAAATTTAGCCACATACATAATCAGACACTGTTGCCCTAAGGTGTTGCTTGGAGAAGTACTCAGCCCAAGGGGTCCTAGTCTAAGAAAATTATTGTCTTTACAACATCTCCTTGGTTCTATGTTTCATTGTGTCAGGGAATCCAAAATTGATAATGTTCTTGGTGGGCAACAAGGCCGATGTGGAAGAGAAGAGAAAAGTTGCATATGAGGTACATCAAAATCTAATGAGATAGTTTAGTTTTATGTTTGCTCTCAGTGGAAATTGAGACAATGCAAATTATTTAACATCCTAATTTTCCAGATCCCTGAAACGGGGATTTATACTTTTCATCTGGTTCCTAAAGGTATATGTAATTCTGTAAAAATGTCTCTATACTCTATTAAATTTTGCAGGATGGGGAACAGTATGCTAAAGAGAATGGTTTGGATTTCCTTGAAACATCAGCAAAAACAGCACAGAATGTCAACGAGCTCTTCTACGAAATAGGTAATCATATATCCACCCAACCTTGATTCATTTGATGACACAATTTAGTACGACTAGAAAGCAACTTTTGTCGTCTACATCACTGGTGAAATCTGGTGGAGCCGCTGCGTATTTGCAGTGCCATAAGGAATGCAGTATTTATCATTGCACTGCTGAGACTATAAATGCTTGTTTGACCGGAGGAGAAATGAAAAATGGAGGGTAAATAGTACTGTAGTTGAGGAAGTCCTTTACCACAAGGGATATATATCTGTCTCTGCGACTTTGCAAAAAATGCAGTGAGTGAATTGTTAGCAAAGTCAGCTGGATTATGTAAATACAATCACAGAAATTGAAAGAATGTGAAAGAGGAAAAAAAGGGAATAACCCTCTTATCTAACAAAACAAAAAGAAAATCTCATGTAAAGTAATCAGTTATATGTCAACAATAAGTCACGAATACAACAATTTTTTATAACGCTGATTGCTACTTTTCCAGGATGATATTTTGCTAGCTTTTGATGTTCAATTCTAAGTTTTTATTCAGAACTTAGTACATTGTGCTGATGAGAAAAATGGTTGTTTCAGCTAAGAGATTGGCTAAGGCTGCCCCCTTGCGACCGACTGGAATGAAACTGCAAAGCAGACAACAAGAAAGTGGAAGAAGAATGTTCTGCTGCTCATGATGCATGATGATCACCACCAAAAGCTGGGTAGTGTGTTTGTAAATTTTCAAATACTCGTTAGCATTTCTTCTTTAATTGATTCCTTGCTTCAATAATGAGTCACACGATTCCTACCCACCATGAGAGCCTCAAACCAAATCAATGATCCTGAAATGTGAAGTATACAGTATGGTTTTGAGATGCCATGACATTATGATTCTGTTTATGCGTGCCAGGCATCCTTTTGAGGTTGGATGTGAGATGAATTGAATTTATATTTTCCGCGTAAGCATTGCCCTTTGGGATTATAAGTTGTCAAAATTGAAGTTGTTCTTAACTTAGTTGTCGGGTGCATTTGCTTTTTCCGTTTTTGTTAGCATAGACTTTTTATACCTCCAAAATGCCTGCCTCATCAGTCATCACATATGTGCTACAAGAAATTGGATGGGCTGGACATACACAGCCCAAAAGGTTAAATAAATGTAGGTTACTAGGTTAGTAGTTATTAGCCCAGTATAAATAGCATGCGCTGGATGTACCCCGTAAGATGACTTTTTTTTTTTTTTTGAGAAACACCCGTAGGATGACTTTGGCTAGTAGCAAGATTGCATAAACGAGGATGAGAGAATAAGCAAATACGAGACTCCCCCATGGGAATAAGCTTCAGACCATGAAAGAGACACAAAAAAAGAAGACTAAAACTTGAACAGGAAAGTGAACGAGAAAAATTTATTCATTTAGCAATATTTGCACTCCATGATTCTTTTAGAGCGTGTCATGACTTGTTTCACACACATTTTACATTTATGGTGGTACTTGCCAATTACCATGACCAATTGACCATATATCAGATTACCGATAGAACTACCCTGAGCATATGTATCAAATGACAACCACGCGTACATGACCTCTGTCTGTGGGGGCAAAGCTCAGCTTCTGACTCGCTGAGCACACCGATATAATCACATCAGGAGTGCCCAGATCACTAAAATGTTGTTGCAGAAACCAGTCTAGTAAATGGGGGCAGTGCAGACACTGAAGCTTCTTGCCTCATTGGCCTCATGCAAACCAACAAGACCGGTCATAATCTAAACTGGACAAATGCCTCGCGGGTCACAGTTTGTTTTTTGCCTTCCATGCCTTGGTAACACCACCCGAGGTCCCTCAAAAACAGAGTTCTCCTTTTTTTGTATAATTCTTAACCCTACTTATTTCTTTTCTGGCCCTTTTTAGTCCACCTCAACGCAGTTCACATGCAGCTTCTAACTCCAAAGTAACAAGGAAAAAGTAGTACAACAATAAAAATCTAACAAACCCCTTGGTTTCTACCGCATAACAGCAGATATGCAAATTACTTACAAAAAAGAAACACCCATACAAGTAGATGAAAACAACTGTCACTTCTGCAACGTTAATAAAGGAAAGAAAAAAAAAGGAGCACTAGAAATTTATCTGCTACAGGCGTGCTCTTGGATGACGCGAGCCATGGAAGATGGGTCATGTGAATGTGAAAGAAAGTACTACTACTACTTACTACTACTACAAACTCGAAATATTCTATTCTCTGACTTGGAAAAAAACACTATCACCACGAAGGAGACGTGCAAGGAGAACCTGAGGACGATGAGGAAATGCCATTGTTACTAACTGAATCACTCCCTGAAGTACCCAAAGACGTTGCATCTCTCAAAGAAACTGAACAGGCCTGAGCTGGGAGCTTCTTCATTGGAGTAAGTGGAGGGGTGCCAGGGAGTGAATGTGGTTGGTTTATAACCTCCTCCTCCCCCTCCTCTTCACCTGAAGAACCACCTTGCTCCAAACGGGATGGAGATGAGTCAGGAGTTTCGTATGGAGTATTCACCCTGCTTGCATTGTTGTCGTAGATGGGATTGGATATATAAACTAAATGCTCTTTGTCACCTACACCGGTAGCCTTTTCATTATTACAACAAGTATTGCTGCTACTGATTTGGACATGGATTTCTCTAATTTGCTGGGGTGAGTTCGGGAAGGAAGTTGAGAGAGGTGAAGAAGTGTTTATGACACCAATGTGTTGGGGGCTTGTGTGTGATTCTTGGGTAAAGACTTCAAGGACATTGTGAGGCTGGTGGAAGTCGTCTTGGTCGTCCCTCACTTTTGCCACCTTGTGTTCTTTGCAAGACATTGCAGGGAACAATAAGTTTCTTGGAGCTTGAAGAACCCCCTGTGCATAGTAGCTGGAAAGAGGAGGAGGCGGAGAAGGTGATTGCTCTGAGGGTCGCTGTGATGAGGGAGTATTATTGCCCGGTGAGGAAGTGGTGGTGGTGGCGGTGGCTGTGGGAGTGGGAGTGGTGGTGGTGGTGGTAGAGAAGGCTCTTAGTTGGCGTCGGCGAAGTAAGAGGGTGCAGTAGAGCTCGACTAGCAACACCAGGACTAAGGCCAAAACAATGGCAAGGGTCACCACCATTACCAGTGTTGCTCCCATTATTACCTTGGAAGTTCCCTTCATCTTCTGCTTTCTCAATTCTCTTTCCCTCTCTCTCTCTTCTCTGTACTGTCTCTAAGGTGGACTTTCTTTTTTTTTTTCCGCAAGACTGGAATGGGAGGTTGTAAAAAGAGGCCACCGCAATAAAAGAGAGGGCGGGAGGATTGTTTTGGCGGGAAACAGTCCTTTACCTTTGCAAGGGTAGAGGAAGAGAGCATTGGGCATGGGTAATCTAAAGGCTCTTTATTTTACTTACTTCTGACTTTCACTTTCAAGGTCCCACTCGTCATTTTGCAAAATAAAGTATCGCAGTAAAGCATTGTTACAGTATCAAGCATTATGATGATGTCATATCTCTGCTAAAGAATGTAAGTTACCACAACCGCAGTTAGGTCAAGGCAACCTTCCATTTCCAAACCAGGCAGTTTTCTTTTTCTTTGGTCAACAAACCAAGCAGTTGTTCTAGTTGCCGATGATCCAATCATGCAGCTGTAAGGGCTTGACCAACGTACCAAACAGCAATAACACCATCCAACAGATTCTTAAAAAGTAAAGCAGGTAAGAGAACAAAAGAATATGATAAATTGCAATCGTTGTACAGTATTCCGGAAGCTAAATCGCCTTCTTCTATCAACCTGTGTAAGAAATTACAAGCGCCTTACAACTTTTACAACCCAATAGATGTGGAAATGTAGATGTATTAGAAGTACAACCTATAAATGCATGGTTTTTTCTGTCTCTTCTGTAGAAGCATGAAATGCAATCTCCACACGCCAATGCACTGTTAAAAAATATGTATCCATATTCTGCAGAAACAAGCAATGCCAAGACCCGAGCAATAGTGGACTGTACTCAGATTAGAACTATTGTAATTGGGCAGTGGAAGGCCATCCCTGCTGGGACGTTTGGTAATTGATAAAGGAGCATGGCCACCACGAGGAAGCCAATCCCAGAATATTGCAATTAATGCTCTCCAGATGATGAAAAGTATCTTGATCCTGTTTTCTGACTGAGAATTTACCTACCCTTCAAGGCTGCAAAACGGGCAGCCAAATCATCATAATCCGGTAGTTTTGGATGCACATGCCGAGCTGGGCTCGATCTGTCTGGATTGAAGGAAGCAGCACGAGTGAAAGTTTTTGTTGCCTCTGATGAAGTCGTTTGCTCACGAGGAAGGGAAATAGAACGGGGAGGGAAAACCTCTGGGGTTTCATCAGGCCCATCCCTTCTAAGATGTGGCGTGGATACATCAGCCTCACTACCGTGGTGATGCGCGTGGCGACTTCTAGACTTCCTTCTCACCCTACCAGGTTCATCGGCTGACGGTTTCTTGCTGTAATGTAACAGAAGCTTGTCAATTATCCTTTCCTCTTCATCTTCATAGTGATCATCATCAACTAAGATCTGCAAGCCTTTCTTTGGATCATTCCTTCTCCTGCTCCTCGAACTTCTCCTTACAGCTCCTGTATCTTCCAAGTTAGTAGCATCACCGTGGCTGGAGTGAGATTTTGAGTGTCTCCTTCTCATAGATCTTGGTTTCGGTATGGGATTAACAACACCATCATGCTGGTAATAGTTATGGCCCTCGTGTCCATTACTATTTTCTCTTGCAGTTCCGACAGTCTTCCTGCTGTGGTCAACATGATATGCTTCTTGTTGGACTACCTCTGACCCATTAACGGCTATGGTCCTGTGATCCAATAGAGAAGCTTTGGGGACTAAATTGGCATCTGAACCAGACTGTCTGTTATCCTTTGGCTTAGAATTGGGTTTAGTGTATGGTGGAGGAAGGGCATTATTATGATAGGGTTTTTGCACATGGACTTCTTGCTCTTGAACATCTCTTCTTGACTCTGCAGTCTTGCTCTGACCACCATAATTATTACCAGCTAATCCTGCATGATGGGAAGAGACATCCACCTGGCCAAGAGTTTCCGGTTTGCGATGAGTTAAAGTGTTCCATGCATTCCCCCTACCATCTATCTCGGAACCGCCATTACCACTCTCTGCTTTCTTCCTCTGAGATGAAATACCTAACCTCACTGTCTTTGAGGGAGTATCTGTCTTCCATGATTCATGCTTCTCCAAATTCACTTCATGTGTCCTTTCTATTAAAATGTCCATTTTCAGTATGCTTTCTTCTTTGATAATGACTGGCTTGTGTCCATGGCTCAGAATCCCATTCCTGGATTGATGATTGAGCTCATTTTTGGTCGCCACGTTACTCTCTGGCTTGCGTCCATTGCTCAGAACTCCATGTCTGGATTGATGACTGAGCTCATTTTTGGTCGGTACATTACTCTCCTTGCCATTGACAAATCGATATCCACCAAGGTCATGCCTCAGCCGTTCCTTGGCTGAAAGATCATGTTCATCTCGTTTTTGTGCAGATTCCTTGCCAGTAGTTGACATGTACTTATGAACATTGATCTGTGGAGACCCATATGTTTTTGGTTGGTTCTCCACAGTTTCCTTGCTACTGCTTGACCAGTAATTCTGTGAAGAACCATATGTTTTTGGTTGGTCCTGCAAAAGAAACAGATGAGGAAGAAATAATGGGAAAAGGAATAACTATCAAAAGAGAATAGTGAAACAAAGGACAGCTGAAAACACACGCACAGACAAAAGAAGAGAAATATGAATAGGAAATGAAACTAAGGTGTGAACCTGTGCAGATGCAGGGGTCTTGGAAATCATCTGTTCACAAGCCCTGGGATCCCATTTTAGCGAGAACTCTGATGCTATGTCTTGCATTAGCTGAATCTTCTTCTCTTTGGTACAAGACTTTGAAGATG
This sequence comes from Turnera subulata, assembly GCA_028386065.3. Classification (NCBI taxonomy): domain Eukaryota; kingdom Viridiplantae; phylum Streptophyta; class Magnoliopsida; order Malpighiales; family Passifloraceae; genus Turnera; species Turnera subulata. The sequence continues at coordinate 217,359 of JAKUCV010001432.1, forward strand.
AATTTTCCACGAACTATTAATCAACAATAAGGGGTTAGTCATAGCAAAGAAGCTAAGAATCTGAAAAGTTCTTTTTTCTGAGACAAATCCATCAAGAATCACCTCTTGGTTCACAAAAAGTTCCACTGAATTTCCATATCTCTCATAAAAGGTATCTCTAAGGTCACGTAACTCCGGCAACTCGGAATATCTGGCAGCTGCAGACATAAGGGATGAGACAGCCTCCCTGCAGTCTTCCGGGCAGTGCCTGTAAATATGGCAGTGAATTAAGACAAATATGGACAAAAACTTAGAAGTGACCATCATCTCAAGCAAAACTGACGAAGAATTCATACTGTACAATGGCAGTCAGAAACTGGAAGAAAAAGAAATAGTTGTTCTATCCACATTGCCCTTATAGACTCATTACAATGTAAGTAGAGGATTGGGAGATCACCAGATCTCATAGTTTGCTTGAATTTGTGCAAGCCTTGAAAGTAGACTAACAATTTAGATTCATAAAGATCTGCCAAAGAAATATTAATCACCAACATTCATGATAGTTAAGGTCCTTCAGGAAGCAGAAAGTATTTTTCCAAAGACATTGGCATACTATTTTTGCAGGCTAATGTCCCCAGAAACTAGCATGGCAAAGTTGGATTATCCACAGATTTTGTGTTCCCCACAGTACTTCGATAGTAATAATTTTTACTTCATCACTCAGTACCTCAAGCTTCCATAGGCAGCTTACATGAACAAAAAGTCAATGGCATTAACAAAAATCTGCATTTTAATCTTAGTCAATATTGGCCATCCCCTCCAACCACCTAACTTAAAAATAATCCACAGAGCTTGATTGGTCACGTCATCGTCATTAATCAACAACCTATGCTGATGAACCTACCATGTATACACATGACAGCCAACTTTTTTCCAAACAAAGAAAGAAATGAAAAGAACCAAAACAACAAGCAGAATCAAAAGCAAACGTTTTCTGCCGTAGAATTCATGTTGCAAGAACCAACCGCCCACAGAAAATCTGAATAATAGTGAAGTCACACCAATCTATTCCAGTACTAAAAGACAAGGCTCCTAATATATATTTATTAGGGTACTAAATGACAACACAAGTCGCCTTCACATCGTTAAAACGTCCATCAAGTATGAGAGAAGCCAACAGCTACATAATTCATATGCAATAACGGAGCATGACGTTGCTTGAAAGAAAGATAAAAACACATTTTTATCATAACAAAGAAAATGATTGGTTCAATAAAATAATTGGTTCGATTAGGAAAGGAGAATATGTTGAACAGATGATGAAACCAAACAAAAGCATACCGTATCTTTTGCATGACAGAGAGATGCTTCAACACAAAATCACAGCACTGCTCGATAAAATCATAGCACCAAATCCGTCTCAGTTCATCCAAAAGTCCTTCTGCCTGCAAAAATCACCACAACAACAACAACGAAGGAAAACACTCGTGAGTTTAAACTTCTGAAAGTAACTGCAAAAACAGACTTCTTAGGTTTTTCCATCGAATTTCACAAAATTTCGTCGCCTATTACCAGCCAGATTACACAAGAGGACAAAAAAACGGGAGAGGAAAAAAAAAAAAACTGTTCAAGATCAGATCAAGAGAAGGAAGGTGAGGAAGGAAAAGACAAGAATACCCTGCCATAAGCATTAATGTCGAGGCCATTAGAGAGCAGATCAGCCATATCTCTCTTCAAGAACTTAAGCGTCGCATTCTTCTTCCTTCTGTTCACATCGATCCGATTCTTCGTCGTTTTAATCAAAGATTTACTACACAAACAAAAAAAAAATCCAAAACAAACACGAACAAGCCTCGCTATCAACTAAGGAAGCAGAAGAAGAACAAGAAAGGAACCAGAAGAAGAAAACATAACCACATTCCGGTGAACCTTACCATTTGGAGGCAAAGCCTCGGCCGAGAATCCCGTCGAGCATCTTCACCACAAAACGGAGAGGGCAAACGCGGTGTCGTTGGGCTCAGTAACGGAGGAGCCGCTCTCTCATTAGGCGACACGACGGAGCGGAGGGAGCTGAGAGCTGAGAAGCAGCAGGCGTTTGTTGTGTGTGTGTTTTTGGTTGTGTCTTTTTTAAGACACTCTTTCAAAATGACTGACCAGTGGGGTGACTCTCACACTGACTTGGCTTTGCTTTTTTGAGTTTTTATTGTAACATTCTAATAAGTTTTTTTTTTATTCCTTCTTCTAAGGACGATAATGACCCGGCCGGGTGTCCAGGTGCTGGTTCCGTGTTTTGCGATTATTATAACGTTGGGGAGGCTAGTTTTGGGAATTCGACATTTTGGGGGTAGATTTAGATCGTGTGTGTGTGGGTGGAGGAGTAGGCAGCGGGGTAGGCTGGGAAGTAGGCGATCGTGACCGTTTGATGGTCTGGTGTGGTGGACGGTAGGAGATGGTGGGGATTGAAGCAATCCTTATGCTTCTTATTCCTATCCCACTTAGCTGGACTGCACTTTTTTAGCTTTTCCTATAACAGCTTAAAACGTGTTTTTTATATAAAAAAATTGGAAACAAATGTTGTGGAATTGCAGTTATTAACGGTAAGTAACTATTTTCGACAAAAAAAAAACGGTAACTAACTATTATAAATAAGCTAATATTATTGATACAAAAAATGAAATCAGCAAGGGAAAAAAGAAAGAAAGAATTAGGCCCCGAAGGAAAGTGAACCTCAAAGTAGTTCTATAAAGATTTATTGCGCAGCCAAATCACAAATTTTTTTTTGGAAAAAGAAATCACAAAGATTTTGCTAAAACAGCTGAAAACGTGTTTTTGTTTTAGAAAAAAAAATTGTGGGATTGCAGTTATTAACGGTTAAGTAACCATCATGATAAGGTGATAGACATTATTGGGAAAAACGAAATCAGCAAGGTTAAAAAAGAAAAAAATTAGAGTCCCAAAGGAAAGTGACCCTCAAATTTTTTTGCTGCCAAATCACAGAACTTTTGCTATAACAGCTGAAAACGTGTTTAAGAAAACTGAAAAAATTGTGGAATTGCTGTTATTAGCGGCGTGTACCTATCATAACAAGGTAATATTAGTGAAAAAAAATCAGCAAGGCAAAAAAAAAAAAAAAGATTAGAGTCCCGAAGGAAAATGACCCTAAAATTAGTTCTATAAAGATTTATCGCACTGCCAAATCACAAAGCCTAATTAGTCACTGGGTGACCTTATTTTGTTTCTAGGGGGCGGGAGGAGAAGTGGACAAATATTTTGGTGGGTTAGCGAATTATATTTTTTTGGCAAATAAGGGATAAAGCTACTATCAAGAAAAAGGGATAAACCCAGGGTTGCTTGCAAGCAATGGAACAGGGGGAGTGGACACAAGCATTATTATAAGGGGAGACCAAGCATCGTCAAGAGCTTTTCCAATCTGACAAGGAATTTTTTCCACAAAGGAATACCCTCTTCTCATGACTTTTGACTCGGACAAAGGTTATCTGTAAACGAGAGGGACAGGCACAGACAAACATATAGTGCAGTTCCATGTCAGCCTAACGCACCCCCCCATGATTGGCTAAAATGTCAGTACCACTTCGTTCGTTGTTTAATGTAATCTTAGTAATTAAATTATTTTTGATGTTGCTTGCTAGTGGAAGTGGAATATTGTTGATGCACTTGTTGCCCTAATCCGTAAACAAGCAAGGAAGCAGGCACATGCATGGGGTTAATAGAAGATGTTAGATGCTCCACCTGTGGATCTTTGTAATATTTTGGTATATGGATGTTGTAAGTATATGGAATGAAATCTTTTTTATGTTTTGTTTAGAGAAGTAATGATAGCAGATGTAATAGGAAACATCATGAACCTGTCATGTACTCCACGTCATCGTATTGATCACAGTTGTGTCGGTGGACTACTAGAGATTTGCTTAAAATGTTAGGTGTTTTTCCAAAATGTTTATCTTCATTGTGGATCAAGAAATGGATACCTCTTGGTTATAAAGAGGTAAGAGAAAGGAAAGGGAGCAGATCAACATATTCATTTAGTGCGCAATTAATGGAACAAAACCATGGGAGTAAGTCTCAGTCGCACATTAACATCCCACTTGGTCACTTGCTCTGAAATTGGTCTCTCTTTTCCTTTATTTGGGTGCGGTGGTTGGGGCTGGTGGAAATTTAACAGCAATTTAGCATTAAGTGGATTTTAGCCCTGTAATCGTATTTACCGAGTACTTTTTTTTGATGTATATCCTTCTTGATAAATAAGAAAATGAGACGTGCTCGTCGATTGCTACATCAAATCAACAGACGCGTTTCCCAAACAATAAATAAATAAATAAATAAATAAAATCAAACGCATGTGAAATGTACAACTCAAACAATTCAACAGCAATCGTAAAGAACCCTCAGTTGAAGAAGGAATGTGAACCGAATCAAGAGCCATGGCTCTGTACTGCAGTCTATGCTAACCCGGACCCTCAGTTGAAGAAGGAATGTTTTGAGGCTCTTCTTTCCTTCTCACAGATTGTCACCCGACCATGGGTTCTTCTAGGGGACTTTAATGAGATTATATCAGCTGAGGAGAAACAGGGGGGTGCACCGGTCAATCTCTCGCGATGTACAAAGTTCTGGGAGTGGATTGAGGACTGTCATTTGATTGATGTGGGTTATACTGGCCCTAAATTTACTTGGCAGGGTCAGGAACATCATCATGGCCGTGTGTATGAGCGGCTGGATCGTGGGTTGGCTAATCTCGCATGGATGCATCTCTTCTCTTCGGCTTCCATACGTCATTTGGCGAGGATGAAATCTGACCACCACCCTCTTTCTTTATTTTTGTGTTCGGATACTGGTGACCCTTCGCTCAAGCCCTTTCGCTTTGAACAAGCTTGGACGACACACACAACTTTTCCCGGTACTGTGCAACAACTATGGCGGGGTAGTGAAAGTTTGCCTTCCAAGTTACTTTCCTTGGCTACAGGTCTTCGGGATTGGAATAAAACCACATTTGGAAACATATTCTATCGTAAGAAGCGGGTGCTCTCCCGACTAACAGGAGTGCAGCGTGCCCTCTCCATTCGGAGCAACCCGTTTTTATGGAAATTGGAGGCTGAACTGACTAAAGAATATAATCTGATACTTGACCAGGAAGAGCTATTATGGTTCCAAAAATCACGCTCCAAATGGCTGGCATTGCGGGATAGAAACACTCGCTACTTCCATGCTAGTACTATCATCAAAAGGCGGCGGAATAGGATGGAGGCACTTCAAAATGATTCGGGTCGGTGGATTTATGAACCGGATGTTCAGAATTTGGTGTTACAATTCTATAAACAACTTTTCACCAAGGATGTAACGGTGCAGTCCAATTACCCTATTAGGGGTAGATTTTCGGTCTTGCTTGATGCTGATATTTACTCTTTTCAGTGCTCGGATGAGGAACTGGAAGTAAGAAGAGATTTGTTTCAGATGCACCCCTTTAAAGCACCTGGGCCTGATGGGTTTCAAGCCTGTTTCTTCCAAAATCAATGGGATGTTGTGAGGAATGATGTTGTACAGTTTGTGAAGGGTGTGGTTGATGGCTCTATTCAACTTGATGAGGTGAATCATACCTTTCTCACTCTGATTCTGAAGGTGTAGTCGTCGGAGGTTATATCCCAGTTTTGACCCATTGGGTTATGTAATGTAATCTACAAGATTGTTTCTAAGCTTCTCGTGAACAGAATCAAGGGTGTATTACCTCGACTGGTTGGTCCATTTCAGTGTAGTTTTGTCCCTGGCCGACATATTATAGATAACATCGTGGTTGCTCAGGAGCTTATTTACACTATGAGAAATATGAGGAGCGGTAGGGGTTTTATGGCTATCAAAGTGGATCTGGAGAAAGCTTATGATCGCCTTGATTGGGCCTTTTTGGAGGATACTCTTATCGATATTGGATTTTCGGCCAACCTAGTTTCACTCTTGATGCATTGTGTTTCTTCCACGTGCATGAATGTTTTGTGGAATGGGGTTCCTACTGAAGGATTTATTCCTTCACGGGGAGTACGACAGGGTGATCCTTTGTCTCCCTACTTATTTGTTCTTGCCCTTGAAAGGTTTTCTCATCTTATCTCCCAGTCTGTCTAGGACGGTATGTGGATGCCTATTCAAGCTAGTCGGGGTGGCCCTAAAATCTCACATCTCCTTTTTGCCGATGATATGATTCTATTTGCAGAGGCTTCTGTGGAACAACTCTCTGTGGTCAAGGGCTGTTTGGATCTCTTTTGTTCTTTTTCAGGCCAGAAAGTTAGTGTGGCCAAGACTAGGATATTTTTTTCCTCTAATGTGCCTGACGAGACAAAAGAATCACTTGGTTTACTTAGTGGCTTCCAAGTCACGGATGATCTAGGCAACTATTTAGGAGTTCTACTTTATCAGAGCCGAATCACTCGAACAACCTATGCACATCTAGTGGATAATGTCAGAAATCGGCTTGTTGGATAGAAAGTGGAGAGTTTGTCTTTGGCTGGGCGGATCACTCTTTTCCAGTCTGTTCTCAGTGCTTTACCTATTTATACCATGCAATCAGCCAAGATCCCTAAGGGTATCTGTCAGTCCATTGAAAAGCTGTGTCGAGATTTTATTTGGGGTGATAGGGTGGAGGCCAGAAAAATTCATCTAATCAATTGGGCTCAGGTATGTCAACCAAAATTTGCTGGGGGTGTTGGCTTGCGTAATATGCGTTGGTTCAATGATGCCCTTCTCATGAAGCTTGTCTGGAAATTGATACAACAGGATGAAAGTTTGTGGGCCAAGGTTTTCTCTGCTAAATATTTAACAATATGTCAGGGGAGGGTGGTAGCTAATGGACGTAAGACCTGTTCTCCTCTTTGGAAAGCCTTAGCTCAAGTGTGGGATGTAGTTACTGGTGGTTGGCGGTGGATAGTAGGGAATGGTTCATCTATCTCCTTCTGGACTGATTGGTGGGTGGAGGGTTGTTCAGGGCCTTTGTCGGAGTATATCATTAGCCCAATTCCTGACTTGCAGTTATCCTGGACCTTAGATCACTTCTTATCTCCATCTGGGGATTGGAATTGGTCCCTATTTGGTTCTCTTTTTCCGAGTGAGATATCACTCAAGGTAGCTTCTATGCTACCTCCTATGGGTACTCAGGATGATTCTTTCTGTTGGGGTTGGTCTGCTTCAGGTGCTTTCACTGCCAAATCAGCTTACTTGCTACTGGCTCATGGTAGTTGGAATGCTGTGAATGCACTATGGAAACAAGTGTGGCAATGGCATGGTCCCCAGCGCATCAGGTCCTTCCTTTGGCTGGTTTTCACATGATAAGCTCCTCACAAATTACTCACGATTTCGAAGGCGGATAACGAACTCTCCTTGTTGTCCAGCTTGCCCTGGTGTGGCTGAAAATACTCTGCATGTCTTACGGTCCTGCTGGCGAGCGAAACGGGTGTGGTGTAAACTTCTTCCCCGTCATCGCCGCCAAGCTTTCTTTGGTGGCTCTTTGATGGAATGGTTGAGGAGTAACCTCTCTGCTACATGGACGGATGTGCAGAATATTCCCTGGAAGATTATCTTTGGGGTGTATGTGTGGAAGCTCTGGCTTGGCGCAATGCCTGGATTTTCGGCCGCCAGGGGATCGATGTGTATGTTGTAAAGGATATCCTATCCTTCGCTCAAGAAGCTTTTCATGTTTTTCGTGCTAGTAAACCCACGCCCACACCCCAGATAGTGGTTCCCATATCTTGGGTTCGACCTATGGCTCCCTGGTGTAAACTCAATACTGATGGGGCATGTAGGGATAATCCGGGTCTCGCAGGTGCAGGTGGTGTGTGTCGTGATGGGCATGGCCTTTGGCTCTTTGGGTTCATGGCACCTGTGGGCTGGTGTACTGCGTTCAAAGCAGAAACCTGGGCTGTGTTATTAGGTTTACGTGAAGCTTGGCGTAGGGGATTTCGGCAGATTATTCTCGAGATTGATTCTTTATCTTTACTACAGTTGCTGCGAGCTCGGTCCAATCCCTAGGGCGAGCCACTATTGAGGGAGATCTTCATTCTGTTAGCTAATGACTGGCGTGTTGAATTGTCCCATACCTACAGAGAGGGCAATAAGGTTGCTGATAGACTTGCAATGCAAGCCTCACTACCATCAGCTGTCTTTAGTTTGTTTGATTCTGCACCGTTATGTTGTTTTGATGTGTATCAGGCAGACTTCACGGGATGTTCCTATTCCCGCGCCTGTGTTTCAGATTTAATTTCTCTATAATACTGGGCTGCTAAGCCCCCGTTTCTACCAAAAAAAAAAAAACAGCAATCGTAAAGAATGATTTGGTTGGATTTTCACAAGATTATTATACTTATTTTGTTGAATTTTTGCATAACCTTCCAAGCAATTCCAGAAACTAAAAGCTAATTGTATCTTGACAAGCATTGTTACAAATTCCCTGCTTACAATGATTTTGTTTCCTATTTCGGTCAAGAAAAAGATGCATTGTTCCAATCCAACTAAGTTCCCAGCGTACCATGATTTTATTTTTCCCCATTTCGCTGGATAGAAAAAAAAAATTAACAGCAAAGAATTGTTTCCATAACAAAACCCATTCTTAAACATCTAATTATTTTGGTCGGATTTCCTCTAGATTTCAATTACAACTTCATATTAGTTTGAAGTGAAAGTGTTGCGGTTGGCGCCCACGCGCTGACACGCGGAGATCCAATGCGGCAAACTAGGAACTTCAGTTCATAAATGTTACGCTCATTATTTGCCTAACTGGAGTCCAAATAAATCAAAAAAAAAACGGGCCCGTTTCTTTTCTTAATCGATCCATCCAAAAAAGAATCGGGCCCATTTCCACCCACGAGGTAATAACGAAAAATGATGGCAAGTGATTGCTAATTCTGGGTCTATTTCTTATAAATAAAAATATTTTGAGTCGGGGATAACCAAAAATTCTAAAACAACAACATCAAATTCTTAACCATGACTAAAATGAAGCTGATGTTTTTCCAATCAAAGACTCCATAACAAATTCTTAATCATAACTAAAATGAAGAATCTAAACCAATAACATCAAAGTGTCACACATTGAGTTGCAATATTATAATATTGGCAGTAAAGGTTGGATTTTTGACGATGATAAGAAGTTTGCAAGAAGGCAGGCAGCTCATGTCCATACAGGAATGCGGCTTCTGTTCCTTAGCTGCGATACATACAACTAGTGCAAGTTTTAGTTGGTGCCCCAAGTCAAGCAAGTATTCTTCCTTCCCTTCCCGTCAATTCTCTTGATCACATTCACCAAAAGGTGAGGCAATCTAATTTACTCCACCCTGACTCAAGCCCTTCTCCGCCGGAAAATTTATAGATGCAGAAAAAGTTTGGACGAGGCAAAACAAAGACAAGAATCTATAAACCTGTTATAAAATGTAGAAAAAAACATGTGTGAATACTGTTATTTATTGTGCTATCTACCTATCTGTGTATATAAACCCACACTGAAAAATAAATTGGGAGGGGATATAACTCATCTTCCGTTCATTTTCTACACTTCTCCTCTCCTCTTTTCATCATCAATTTGTTCATAATTCTTCCAATTTAACAGATTATACATAACACGTTATCAGTCACGATCTCTACCCAAAACTGAGCAGAAAAACACAAACAGAAACAAGCACAGTTGGCCACCCTTGTGTTACTGTTCAAGGCGAAAGGATCGGTGCGGATTCTCGCGTCATCGCCACCACCACGGCCCTTCACTCACCGTCGCGACCTCGACGCCGCCTTCTCCCGTCGGTTTCCGTCGCCGACGCGCCGTCTACGGCCAAAGACCCGATGGCTGTTCCGTCGGATCCGTCCTTTCCCGCGCCTGTTCCTGCCAAGCGACGCCGCCCCGCCGCCGTTCCATGCCGTCCCAGCCTCGCGTCGTGCTCGCGTCGCCGTCCAGAGCAACCGTCGTCGCTCACCGCCTCGCGCCCTCACCGCTGCAGGTGAGCACACGCCACGGGTTGAAGACCCGGATGGGTCGTGGACCAGGTCGGGTCTGACCCGCGGGCTTAGATGGGCTGATGCCTCCTGGGCCTGGGCTGCACTGTTCTACACCTTGGGCTGTCACTGTTACGAGCTGGGCTGTACTATTCAAAGCCCAGCCGAAATTAAAAGAAAAAGGAAAAAAAGAAAAAAAAAGAAAAAAAGAGAAAAGAAAGGTAAGAAAGAAAAAGAAAAAGGAAGAATTTATATTGCCGAAATTTCGCATCTCGGGATTTTCCCGGCAAGCCCAGAAGTGTTTGGCCGGAATCCGATACCTTGGGTTTTTCCCGGCAAGCCCGGAAGTGTTTGGCCGAAATTCAGTGTCTCGAGATTTTTCCTGGCAAGCTCGGAAGGCTATTGTATTTATTTTTCATTTATATTAAGCTTGGGCTCATATTAGGCCCATTACATTTTAATATTCTGTTCTTTACATTTCAATTGGGCTCATATAAGGCCCATTGTATTTAATTTCTCGTTTTAATTTCTTTACGATTTTATTGGGCTCGTATAAGGCCCATCGCATTTATTTTGCGATAATTTAATTTTTATTGGGCTAATTTCTAAAAGGCCCATTGCATTTAATTTTTAGTCATTTAATTTTTAATTAGGCTAATTTATGTAAGGCCCATTGCTTTTAATTTTTCGGTTATTTAATTCTTCATTGGGCTAATTAAAAAAAGGCCCATGTTTATTTATTTTAATTAAGTCTTTTGATTATGTTACTTGAATTTGAGGCCCGCAAAATTTCCGGAAGAAATTTATCATGGGCACTAAATGCTAAAATGCATTTATATGATAATAGTCTGGAAGACTAAATATAAGAGTCCAACAGACTCCAATAAAAGAAAATACAACGAAGACTGGAAGTCTTACCGTTCAACAGATCCTGAAGATCCTTCAAAGGAAAATCGAAAATAAAAACTATTACCACCAGAAGATGAAAATTATATGACCACCAGAAGGTGAATATTATACTTGCTTATCGTGAAGGAGCAATTTATTTTATATTCAATTTATTTTATGTTCAGTTTAAATTATTTCGCATTGCAATTTATTTTATTTACTTTTCAGTACTTAATAACTGTTTCTAGAATAATGCCTCAAGCATTAGTCTCGAAGACAATACAAAATTGACATCCACAGGGGGAGAATTATATGTGTGGATATCAATATAACATATTATGACTTCTCGAAACGAGAAAAAGATTAACAAGCTCCAGAAGAGCATAAATAATGCATGTTTTAATATGATCTAGAAGATCGTACATTTACGCTCTGGAAGAGCATATACTCTTGAAGAGTACAGACACCCCCAGTAATAAAATGAATTATTATGGATCCCAATGAATTGACTCTGATCTATTCCCTGAAGCGAATAAGACAGTATAATTATTTGTGCCTGAAAGCGTAAATGAGATAATAAATGGAAAAGGCTCAAAGTAAACATGCATATTATTATTGCATAAACGGATCCATAACTGGAGAACATTCAAAGAAAAATGGTTCTCATACATATGTTTAAACAGTAATCTATCTGTTGGGCTCAACATTAACCCTGAAACTCTGAGCCTCACCATTAATGTTGACCCTAACACTGTCGTTTCAGGAGAACCACATACCACCCATATTATTTTCTCCAGGTATCTCAAATCGATTCGTTGCAGGAAAACAGAGTGGGATTACGCCATGATTTTCTCCCACTTGCCACAAAGTCTCAGTAATCAGTACCATGTTAGGCTTGTACTGATTCTTCAGATCCCCTTAAGGTACGCACAAAGTCTTGAGACCTTCTTGCTACACCCCTGCAATTCCACAGTAAAAGTCGTACCTTAGGCCATGTAGGTGGTAACCCAGTCACCCTTGGGACGCTCCGAGCCATCATGGAAACCTGATAATAACTGCTTTGATTTAAAATTTGACATGAAGGCTCTAGCTGAAATTCCTGCAGTCTATTAGATATGAAAAACATAATAGAGTTAGCCGAGCCATAAAAAGAAGCCCTTAGATTGCTTTGGTCCTCTAGGAAGAATGTTTCTTCCATAGGAGTTACAAAGAACCTAGATGAATATAGTTCATCAACAAACACTAAACGAGGAATTCTCGCCAGATCATTCGGTAATTCCTCTTGCTGCTCATTCATCATGCTATATACTAGCCTGTTCCTCCTTCCTAGAGAGGCACCCTCAACAAAGAAGACAGTTGCTGGGGAAGGCATTCTTTATGTGGTTTTTTTGAATCTATATGTTTCACCACATAATACTGCCCTCATTTATAGCCTGAGCTTAGACAGCCAGGTGTCAGTATTTCAAATGTGGACCCTTTTACTTATCTCCGAAAAGATCCTGAAGATTTTTCGGTTTCACAAAACTCCAAAGTTGCTTTTGAAAAAGTTTGCTCAATAATTCTGATCTTTTCCGACATGAGTGGCAGATATAAGCCTAAAATTGGCACATATATTGCAACCTGAAGCTAGCAATCTAAGTTATTAAACTTACCATATCCAGCCAGAAGCTGGAATGCACTAGCCTAAAGCTAGCAATTTTTAAGTGTTTAAATAAACAGTTTGCACTGCCCGAAGCTGAGACCAACTAGAAGTTGGCTGATAAATATATAATTTATAGCTAGTATGCCCCAACCAGAAGCTGGTAAATAATCTTCCTAAGTCATCATATCCAGCCTGAAGCTGGCATGTATATATATAGCAGCTTGAAGTTGGCACCAACTTGAAGTTGGTATATGGACATATTGTTTGGTTTGACCGGTTGGGCCATCCCGGGTCAATAATGATGCACAAAATTTATTTGGTCATTCATTGAAAAACCAGAAGTTTTACAATCAATGAATTTCCATGTGTTTTTTTGCTGCGAAATTAATTGTACGGCCTTCCTAAGATGAGATTGGCCTAGAATCACCAGCAAGTTTGGGAATAATACAGGGACATGAACGCGGATTAATAAATCTGCCGTGTTGACCATCTAGGTAATTTTCACGATGCATCGACTAGATGGTCCATTGTGTGACGCAAGTTGGCATTGTGCGCACTAATTTAATAATTTGGCCACTTGCGGGTACATATCCCTGATTATGTTATTAGACTATACGTCTAGAGGATGCTGGTATATTTCTTCAATGGATAATGTATATCATTGGAAATAAACCCAAACAGATCTAGGGAAACATTGACAATTGATTGCAGGACCATTGATGAAATATAACTATTTGAGAAATTGGTATTTTACATGCAGCAACACTTATGTGCATCAAGCCAAACAAAAGGTCTCCCCATTTAATTGGTTCATGGTCACTAGTAACACCCATCTTCGACCATTGGTTATACAGTATATAATGCTCCACCACAACATAGTAAAATTGGTCCTTAAAGAAGGTTGGGAATAGATGTTGGGTATGAGTCTCCATCAATTACAACGTTATTGAAACTATTGACTAAAGTATTGGAGATTCATTTATAGCAAGATTTGCTTATTGTTAATTCGATATGTGTGTATACCCAACATCAGGGGGAGAAAATGAGCAGCTGGATCAAGATATTATTGAAATATATTATCAATATATAGTTGTTGATCCTCAAACAAATTAGTGTGAACCTGAAGTTCAAAAGATGATTCATTTGCAGGAAAAATTGATATGAAATTGCCAGACACATAAAGTGACCAAATCTTATATACCAGCTGCAAGTGCTCCTGATCAAATTAATGTTCCAGAAGAACAAGTATAGTATGCAAATGAATCTAAAGTACGCATAAAGCGTAGAATATACTCGGTTCCAAAAGAAAAAGGAGCAAAGAGATAAGATGGCCCCAGTAAGAATATAAGGCCTCCAGTAGAGGTTTGGATTAAAAATTCCTCAAGAAGAGGAAAATCCTCCAGAAGAGGTTTTCTGATACAAATTGATAAAGTTCCAGAACTAACTCAGGTACCTGAAATAAATGAGCATGATGAGATCTCAATTACAGTGTCAGAAATGAGATGGAACCGACGTAAAATAACCGTCGACGGAATATTTATTTTATATAGCCCTAAATATTTTGAAATAAAATGAGGATCATGAACCTACATCTATTGATGAATGTAGGCGCAGTATGATTGGCCAAAATAAAGAGATATAGTTAGGCTGTGCTAGAATCGCTTGTGAAGCGAGATATTTTCCGGACCTGAAGTCCGTTGTGAAGCAAGATACTATCCGGACCTGTAGTCCGTACACCAGATGGTGTGGAACCAGTCGATTGAAAATGGGTATTTGTACGAAAAGAGAATTATAATAGAGAGATACAAAGCACGGCTTATCGCACAAGGTTTTACCCAAACGACTTGGTATTAATTGTGAGGAGATAGATATACTCCCCTGTGGTGGATGCAATTATTTTTGATAAGTCTGGCATTATATGAAAATAATTAAAAATGCATCAAATAGATGCTATTACAGCCTACATTTATATGGATCCGTAAGTCATGATATATACATGAGAATCCCTGAAGGATTCAAGTTGCTTGAAGCAACTAATTCCCGGAAATACATAAATTTAAGTTAAATTGAATTTTACATGGTTTAAATCAATTTGAGTATGCATAGTATAAAGTACATGCATGAATTTATTTTTGCTTATGTTGATAATTCATATGAGTTTCTGTAATTTAAATATTATTTGAACACCTGAAGAAGCTTCCAAATGCCGTGCTATGTTTTGAGAAGAAAAATCTCATAAAAAATTAGATTGGTCCTGAAGTACCCTATCTAAGTGAAATCTATATTGCTAGGAACATAAAGCCAGCTTTTGACTTAAGCCTATTGGCAAGATATAACTTTGTTCTTATCATTGGGGTATAACCGATGCGGTATTATGTTAACCCTGTAAACTCGAAGAGAATATAGTTAGCCTTTGCAGATGCAGGTCCTTTATTTGATCCACAAAAGCACAGACGGACATCTGCTACAAGTTTACACATGAAATTGCCATATCATCGGGACCACAAAAGCGAGAGGGCAATGAAGAAGCTCCAACGACAAAATATAAAGATAATGCTGTCTACATTATCCAATTAAAGTAATGATGTATCAAAAAGTGATCAGACAAAACACACGTCACCAGAAGCTGACAAGGACGATTGACATGCAATGACATCAAAAAACAAGAGAGACCAAATTGAGGAGGAGTAAAATACGCATAACACTCTTTTTTCCTTCACCAAGTTTTTATCCCACTGGATTTTTTTTCTTGGTAAGGTTTTTAATGAGGCAGTTATTTCAAAAAGCGTATTCTACACAAAGTACAACAGTATTCAAAAGAAAGTGTTATAAAATGTAAAAAAAAGCATGTGTGAATACTGTTGTTTACTGTGCTATCTACCTATCTGTGTATATAAACCCACACTGAAAAATAAATTGGGAGGGGATATAACTCATCTTCCGTTCAGTTTCTACACTTCTCCTCTCCTCTTTTCATTATCAATTTGTTCATAATTCTTCCACGATTATACATAACAAAACCTTTTGATTTTCTGCTTTGATGTGATATTTTTTTTTCGAAACCTTTGGAGCAGTGGACAAGTCACACCATTCGCATGCGTGACACATCATGACTGTCAGAAAGTCATTTGAAAGCTAAGTCCACTTAGTAGTGCACCCAAGTTCTTAATGGTTTCTTTTTTTACTCCAAATTCAAAAGAAAACAAAAAAGAAAGTGACATTGCGATTTGTATACAGCAATGCTGCCAATTTCCCTCCTCCCGGCACCAATTTCAATTATTGACATTATAATGTCGAGGTCCCAAAAGGAAAACAACAAAATCACCGCCCCACGCCATCACGACAATTCACTACAAGAGAGCAAATCAAAACAAAAAACTGATAATATACCTTATAATTGATTGGTTCACACGGCCATGAGCGAGTCAGGACTCAACTCCACTCATCAACGCTTCCATGACTCAACGAACTTGGACAAAGCAACTCGGGAAGCACCATCCTCGCTCAACGCAGCTTTAGCTTCACCTTTCATGGCAATGGCTCGCTCCCTCACCGCCTTCCCTTCCTCCGATTCCATCGACTCCCTAACCCGCTTCTCCACTTCACCAGCGCTCACAAACCCGTCCTCCGACTCGTTCATTCTAAGGGCGAGTCTCATTTCTTCCACCAACAAAACCCTATTGATCCTTTGCTCTGCGTAGAGCGGCCAGGCCACTATCGGCACCCCTCCGCGCACTGCTTCCAGCACCGAGTTCCACCCGCAGTGACTCACGAAGCCGCCGACTGACTCGTGGCTGAGCACCGCCACCTGCGGTGCCCACGACTTCATCACTAGCCCCCTCTCTTTTGTGCGGTCCAAGAAACCTTGAGGAAGCGATGACTCCAAGTCCGGGTCTGGTTGAGCGGTAATGGCCAGTGTTTGATCATTACAGGGTGGATTACGTACTACCCACAGGAACCTTTGCCCACTATTTTCAAGGCCAATGGCTATTTCGGTTAACTGTTCCTTGGAGAAGAGCCCCAAGCTACCAAAACATAGGAACACAACGCTTTGCTTTGGTTGCAAGTCAAGCCATGTTAAACACTCGTGTACTTCTTCTTTGTTGTTATCTTCTGCTATTAGTGGTCCAATGCAGTAGATTGGTGGTGTACGATTATCACGAACACATAATCCATCAGTTATTGCCTTGACAGCTCTAGGCTCTAGTGCTTCAAAAGTGTTTACTACGATTCCTGCCGATTCAGGGAACCTGGACGTGAAATCAAGAAAATATTGGTAGGACTTATCGTCACGGTTCAGGACGGGCTTTGGCATATCAGAGGCTGGTAGTGGGGGCACTCCCGGGATATCAAGAAGGATATCAAGGTCTTTGAAACTTGCTGTGGTGTTTTGGTGTATGGTTGGGAGATTAAGGAAACTGGCGAGACACCCAGCACCAGAAGTGAAGAAGTGGTAGCCGGGGATGTTCAGTTCAGAGGCTACAGTTGAAGCAGCGGTGCAGAAGAAGTCCATGACTAGGGAACGGACGGTGTAGGTTTTGGAAATGGAGAGGAGGGCTTGGTGGACGTGAGGGTTGCTGAGGCGGAGGACCTCAAAGGTGAGAGTTTCATGGTGGGTGGTGGTCGAGAAAGGGAGGGTGACTGTGGGTAGATGGTGGAATTGGATGGAGGGGAAGGTGGTAGAAACGGTGGCTATGTATGGCCCGGTGGAGCCTGAGTTATAGGGTACGGTGGTGATGAGTATGTGGATGCATAGGGAAGGATAGTAGCGGAGAATGAACTTTCCAAGCTCCACCATGGATATCAGGTGGCCAATGGGAGGTGATGGGGTATAGAACTAAGGTATCCTCCATCTCCAAAGGAGCAGAACTCTTCAGGTTTGCTACGGTGCAAGGCAATGTTTGTGAGCTATACCAAGAAATTGGATGAATTATAAAGTGGGAGAGAAGAACAGATATATCGCTGGCAGAGAGTGACAGAGGAAAGGCATTGCACTTCTTGTTTTCTTCGAATAGAAAATTATTGGCCTTTAATTTTAGGTAAGATGTAGGGCTCATCTTTAACTGGAAATATCTCTTAAGAAGCTATCAGACTGAGCATTTGTGCAAGGACAATGCTTAATTCAACAAATTTTGGTACTGATTCGTTGTCAGATGAAAATTCCAGTAACGTGATAATTCTTTTTCTACTTATAATTAAAGTGATAATTAATGAAAGCAGGCCAAAATCTTTTAATAAAAAGGAAGAAATTGCTTAATGCAAAATAACATTTCTTTTTATATGTTGAAATAAAAGTAATCTAATGACAGCAGCAGGACGCAAAAAACACGCCCACAAACCAAATAATCAGGGCCAAGAATACATGACACAAGCAAGATTGATTAGTTGAAACCAAATGACAGCAGCAGATACGCAAAAAACACGTCCACAAACCAAACCAATAATCAGGGTCAAGAATACATGACACAAGCAAGATTAGTGAAAAGGATACGCAAGAAGAGTACAGCAAGAAGCCGAGATGGAACTAAACAAAGTAATTTCACAATGGCAACTTGAGTCCCACGTAATATTGATTATTGCATCCATTCTCTTTACAAAATGGAATCTCTAATAGAGAACACGGTGGAACCACAAGCCTCGAGCTCACCAACTAAAATAATAGACAACGCTGCCAATTCTCAAATGATATTTGACATGATATAGCCAAAAACAAGGGGCCGTTCTGGTGACCTGCTTCAGATTAAATCTTTATCCAGTTGGTCCAAGGTTGTTGGACTTGACCGCCGGTAGGATATCATACTGATACATCAACAAGTGGACAGTAAGAATTTCTGATAAGCAGCATCTGAGGCATTATGCAATGCTCCTAACGTATTGGTCAAGAGTTGTATTGAATAACTCACACCTGCACAAAGCAAACAGACCCTTGTAAATTCAGGGAAACCGCATAGCATTATTTTTTCCATTGCAATATTGGAGGAGCTAGACGTCACCAAACTCAACAGTGACACCCACCTCTCTGACACTATACTTCGGTTCTGCCATCCCAAACCACATAACCATTTCCAATAAGACAATATGCACTAACCAGATCATACATTATTTGCATTTAAGATTTACTAACAGACTATGTACTAACCAGATCACACTATAAAGTACAAGGACACTAAGGCAATTACTAACCAGCAGTAACAAATTATCTGCATTTAAGGATTAGGTCCCAACAAGTGTCCAAGAAAACATACACATAATGATTGAAAGCCTCATCAGCTGACCTAAGCAACCATACAATTCCGTCAACAGGTCAGTGGACTCTGTAGTCCAAGGATATGTCTCCCACTCGCTCTTTTATAATCCTACCCCAGCCCTCCTCTTGTTGGAATACAAGACAATTCTTTGTTAACAGGAAGGGTTTCTCTAGCCTTGCTCGTCATTCATTTTTTGTTTATAGTAGAAATTCTAGTCCTACTTTAGTGCGGTATTTCAACATTGTAAACAGCAGACATGTTCTCGCTGCCTACCCCATAATTTCTGACATGAAAAAGGAAGCACTTAATTAGTTACCTGATAGGAGTTCCAGGGGTGTAGAGTGGGTTCTTGACAACATACTCAACATACAAGTTGTAGATGTACTTCAAGGATTCTCGCAGATCACCAGTCCTGGGATGAGTTACCAATATAAGCTGCACAAATAAGAGAAAAAAGAAACGACTGGCTCAGTAAAGCCTAATAAGCAGAGACACAATAAAGCATCATATGTTTAACAGAAACATATGTTAACCCATCTATCGGTGACCAGCTCGAAAGTACACAAGTAATCAATCTTAAACTTGATATGAATACTCTGCAAAGAATCCCTCTGCTTCACAGAGGTATGTCCAAGCTCAAAAAGCACCCTGCCATATGCCACATATCTTATTCAAAAGCGATACGCAACTATAGTAATGTTACGGATTCTTATTAGCAAACCCGAAATCTAGAGTTTGTCAAGTGGTTTGTAATGCATAAGTGTAGATGTAGCAGAGTACAACAGTACATATAGCAGCCAATCCGGACACAGCTACGAATAGTTATGTGATTTTACACATCATAGGTCATGTGTATGATCAAAATTGAACTGGTAACGAAGTAACATCATGAGTAGGTTGGTCTAACAGAATCCTGGTGGGGGGAAATGTGATGGCAAGTAAGTATATTTTTCAGCAAATGAACTACATTTGGAGATAAAAGATTGAAAAGCACTGGAAAAAACTGACCTTGATCCCGGAAGGAGATTCCATGAAGCTGAGCTTATAAGTATTGGTTCGGAAACTATGAAACGAACATCCTTGTCCAGGCAACTGCGGTACCCCGAGATTCCCTTTCTCCCCACTACACAGGCACACACCAAAACAACCAATAATCAGAGCGGGGAATCGCAACGCGCGATACTAATTCGGTTACGAAATTGGAGGAACGGACTCTAGACTAGAGAGAAGTAGTAGAAGAAGAAGAGCAGACCTGGTGGGGTCCATCTTGGCGGTTAGGGATTTGAGGGAGAAGAGCAAGCCGAACATGAGCTTGTGGTCCTGCTGGGGATTCAAGGTGTGGAGCGGGCGGTTCCATTCCCGGTAAAGCAAGCAGACGCCGTTGCGGTTGAAGATGTACATCATGTGCGCGTTGTTGCCGGAAACCGTCGGCACCGGCGGGGATGGACTGATGTCTGATCCTCCGAAGAACTGCATTTTTACCTTTTTCTTTGTTTTTTCAAGTTGTTGTGAGTTTCGGGCTGGTTCAGCGGTTTCCGGGGGGGTATGAGGTTTGAGACCTAGAAAAAGAAAAAGAATCGAGATCAGGAGACCAGATCTGGTCGCCTGAGTTTTGTGTGTAATGAATCTAATTATCTAACTAGTGAGATCGATCAATGACGATGAGGAACTGGTAGCGACTCAAAAGTGAGGGAGACGAGGAGAGAGTTTTGTAATTTAAGAAACGACGACGTATTGGATTGCGTCTTCCTTTATTTTATTAATTTCGCCCTTTCTTTTCCCTTCTCTGTTGTTGTCGATTACTACCTGATACCAATTGAAGTTGTTGTTCCATAAATTAAAAAAAGAAAAAGAAAAACAGAGTAAATTCCTCTCCCCTGCAGCCCTGCTTCGGATCACATCCTTTTTTAAGTTTTTTTTTTTCCCATTCTTTTTAAAACGAAAAGTAATGAAGCGGAAATCAGGATTTGTTAACCATGATTAATGTCGTCAGCATTCGAGATAAGTTCCAATGGCCGAGTTTGGAATAATGTTTTCTTGGGTTTTGCATTTGGTGGGCACTAAGCATATCCTTTGGAAACAATCGTTCATCCAGGATTGCATATATTATCGTAAATCTGCCAACATCTTGTCTTGTGCTTTACTGCATCCTTTCACACAAGAGTCAGCTAAAGCAAAAAAAGGGTTGCCTTTTCCAAGCATAAGGCAATGCATGCATCCTTAGGCATGACCACATAATACTTTGGAACACTAGCATAAATGCACCTACACACATATATCACACCAAAATGTTGCCTTCAAAAACTCACCAATGAAGTTTTGTAATGTACAATTTACAATAGCAGTAGTATGTTTCTGCATGAAGAACCCGTACCGGCCAAAGGAAGAAGAATAACATCAACTACAATTTACCAGAGTTTGACAACCAACATGGGTAGTTAAGATAGCTATATGGTTCTAAACAAAATCCATGGAGAAACCGTGTGGTGAGTAATGTATGCCACGTTATTTGGCCAAGAATTTAGTACTCCCATTTCTTCATTTCCATCCCATCAGGAGCACTTCCTTCCACCTTCTTAGAACCCACTTCTTTCCAGTTGGTTGATAGCACTGTGCCATTTGATTCCACCTGCAAGTAGTTGCGGAGAAAAAGAAAAAATTAGAAGAAGCCAAAAGAGCACAGTATCTTACAGCATCTAAATTTCTTTCTTTCAGAAGTTCCCAGAGTATAAGATTTGACACGACATGTTATTGCAAAGATAACACAGAGAGTGCCAAAGCTCTTACAAAAGACTTTTTCATGGCTCTTCTAGTATCTTCATCAGCATCTTGATATATTTCACGGAAAAATTTGTTCAAAGCTGCATCACCATCTAGCTTTTCATCCTTTTCCTGAAAACCATAGATATCCCATGCTTAAACAGGAAATACAGGGAAATCAAAATCATATATAGGCAGGCACTAAATGAGCTAGGTTACCTCCTTCTTCACTTGGGCTTCGAGCTTATCCCAATCTACCCTTTTTGGTTTTGATGAGGGATAGACAGGCCTTTCAGCCCCAACACCTGTACAATACATCAACAGCACTATTATCAGTGTGAGAAGCAAGCAAATGTAACCAGATAATTCAGCATGCATGATATTAGTTTTTCTTTTTCACATCTCAGCATGCACAAAATTAAGCAAAACGAATATAGCTTTGGTTTAAAATAAAGCCTGAATCCTCACAACCTCATGCTGCATTGCAAACACCACTTGTCCACAATCAATCATGAAACAAACTAGAAAGAATCCCTACTAATACCGAGTACTGAATGAACACCTCAATGTTTTTTCTGACAAAACTTATTTGCTAGTATTCATTTTTTTGAGTTCTACTTCAATCAGCTCAGGGAAAGAACTTTAGGTATGCATAAATACGTTACCAGTAGGACTGGAAATGCAAAAGTCAGTATTTCACACCAAATTTAAGCTCCAGTCCAAATTGGAAAAGTATTTAATTACTAGTCGTCTAACATACCAGAGGATACATTAGCTCTTTGCACAACCGTTGCATCCTTCTTGTATTCAAGAGCAGTCCACTGTATGGGTTCAGCTTTCGCAAGACGGATTTCAACTTTGGTTGACAAGACGCTAAACTTGCACTTGTCGGGTATAATCTGTTTCCACAAATTGGCAATAACAGGTTGATAATAGTCATTTTTGGTTCAGTACCATAAATGAGTAAAATGTTCACAAAGCAGTACCCAAAGTTGAAGCAAAGATCCTATATGGAAAAATTGTCCTGCATTCCTAATAAATACATCAACTCATTCCTGATTCCTGTAACCAAATGTAATCATGCATGCCCCAGTTCCCTCCTCATCCCCAGAAATAAAGTGCCACGGAATCAAACAGTTTCATTATTCTGAAGCTAAGCAGTTTTTCAAAAATATGAAAGTACCTTTGCAAATAAGCGAGCTTGAAAATGGTATGGATCTTCACCGGGAATGTCAATTCTAACACTTAGCTGCAAAGCAATAAACCAGAGTCAAAATTATTCACCCACCACTTTTGAACCAGGATATACATTGGAGCAATTGAGATTGATGTACATACAACTTGTTCACCAAAGTCAACCGTGACACTACTGGCTGGTACACCCTTTGCAAATACAGTCACAACAACCTCCTCTGGCTTCTGGTAGAATTCATGCCTGTAGAATTCACCGGATCAATCATATGTTTCAATGACTAAAGTCGGAAAACATACGTTAAGATTTTTGTTCTACAGAAGACCATTGAGGGTAATTTACCACTGATATTTCCTAAGTATGAAACATTCTCCAGCGGCTTTACAATTCAAACAAACAGAAACTGAAGGTGACTTTCGAGAATATTGGCTACTGAGCACCGACAAGGAAACATATAAGTTCACTAACCTGTACTTTGGTTTGGGCGGAGGCACCTCTGGCACCTGACTGGGAGTGTTATACTCTGGTTCCATATCTACAACAGGTTTGGTGTCCACCGGTGTCTCTTCTGTCTGCTTGCTTAGACCACCAGTCTCCTCTAAGAAGTAACAACATTTCAATCAGTGACACCACGAAAAAGTGATAGTTTTCTAGGTTCCCATTTTACACCAGAAAGTAAGCAAATAAAGGCAAAAAAGGTGAAACCTGCAATGAGCTCCTCGCATTCTTTGATCAAATTAGTGAATTTGGAGTCCCCTGGGGACAGAGCTGCTCCAGCTTCCAAGGCTGCCTTGGCAGTCTGATACTCCTCAAGCTTCAGGCACGCAGTACTGAAACCAGAAATATTATCAATGTTGAAAGATGAAACGGCAAAACTGCGAGCGCTTAATACCGAACAAGTCAATGAAAGTCATCAAACATTAAAGCTAACAGAAGAAACCATATGAATTGTTGTTCATCAAGAGCAAAGAAGGAAACCAAGTGCAGTTGAGCAACAGGGACCTCACAAGAACTGAACCATAGCCCAAGCGAGAGTTAAATAATTCAATGGTCAAACAATTATTGGTAGGAATCACCACATCACTTTGCGCATTTAATATCACAAGAAAAAAACAATTACCCTTTTAGCTGAAAATTGGCACAGCTATAACCATAACCTAAAATAAGGAACTAAACCAAAAAAAGGATGTAAACAAATGAAGAAATGCAACTGACCCTTTACGCAAGTAGGCTCTAGCCAGTGTGGGGTCCAACTCAATTGCTCTGTTGGCATCAACAACGGCCTCTACAGAAATTCCAACAATCAGAACAAAACAAAACACACATAAGGATCCAAGGAGAATTAGAGAACAGAAGAAAGGAGAGGCGGTTTGTTGAGTAAAAATACCGGTGAGGAGGTTGAGTTTGATGTGGGCCTGGGCTCGGTCGGTGTAGAGCTCGGCGTTGTTGGGGTTGATGGCGATGGCCTGGGTGTAGAGATCCACCGCCAGCTCGAAGTAATCGTCGATGAATGCTTCTCTCGCTCTCTTCTCGAGATCGGAAGCCATTTCTTTTCACCCAATTCCTGCGCGAAAGGGAAAGACAAACACAGAAGAAGAAGGAGAAGAGAAAGCGTCTAGAGAGAGAGAGAGGATTGACTTGAGCTTTATGATGCTATAGTACTACACTACTACTCCTCAGGAGTCAAGTCTACGCCCCTACAGAAAGTCGTCTCGTTTAGGTTTCTTTATTAGTAAAAACGAAACGAGAGAACAATTCAAATTGAGAGAGGAGGAGAAGAGTAAGAACGAACAGAATTACGGTTTTGTACTGCTAAGGAAATTTTTCTCTTTTTCTGCAAGGCGCGGAAATAAAATACTAAAACGGGCTGGATAAATGGCCCATATGAATATGATGCTTGGATTGGGAATTTGGGATACTAGGATTTGATTTTTTCAAAAGTTTTTCTTAAAATATTGGCGATAATGGTTCAGTTACAATTCTTTTGATTCCCCACCCGGTATCCGGAGCTTTGCCCCGACTAATCCGGATTCGACCCGCGTCGCGCACTTGGGTATGATGGGTGAGTCTCCCAATGGGAATTTTCTGCATACACGAGGACTCGAACCTGAGACCTCGCTTAAGCAGAACCAAGTAGCTTACGGATAAAGGATTCTGGAAGTCCTATTATTTTTAGTCATTTTTCAATCGAGTCCTATAATTCTTTTTTTGATTAATCAAGTCCTATTATTTTGAACCGTTTATCAAATAAGTCCTATCGTTAATTTTTGATGAGTTGGCCGTTATCCTATGACATGGTACAGAGCTGATGTGTCCGAATGTCCATTTTATTAGGACTTGATTGATCAAATAAAAAAATTATAGGACTCAATTAAGAATTTTTTTTTATAAATTATAGGACTTCTAAAGATGTTAAGCCCTAAAATTTTAAAATTCTTAATTATAAATTTTATCACAAATCTTGAATCCTAAAGTAATAGATTTCAAATTTTAAAATTTTAAACTCTAAAATAATACTAAAATCTTAAACACTAACATTCTAAATCTTAAATTCTACATTTAAAATGTTAAAATCCTAAATTTTCAAAGACTTTATATCCACTTAAAAGTGTAACTCCTAGAATTTTAAATCTCTAAATTATAAAATCTTAAATCCCAAAGCCCTAAACCTCAAAATCATAAACCCTAAAATTCTAATCTTAAATCATATATTATAATGACCTAAAACCCTAAATTTAAATATTAAACCTAAAAATCAAATCTAAAAATGTAATTTCAGATGGTTCATGCCAAATAAATTAATTATTATTTAAAATAAGGAATTGAGATTTTAGATTGTTCACGATTGGTACGTAACCCTATTTCTAATGTTAAGGTAGGGATTAAGATTTTATGATTTAGAGTTTTAAGTTTAATGAGATAGGAATTTAAAGTTTAGTGCTTTAGATTTTAGGATTTATGATTTTAAATTTATAATTTTAATACCATAAAATTTTAGGTTTTAAGGTTAACACTTTAAGATTAAAAAATTTATGAACTTAAGCTTTAAAGTTTTAATATTTAGGAGTTTATGATTTTTGAATTTAAAATATTCTTGTAATTTATAAATAATTTCTAATTAAGTCCTATAATTTCAAAATTTTATCATTCAAGTCCTATAATTTATTGATTTGGTTAATCAAGTCCTAATGATGTGGACTTTAGACATGTCACCATGTGATGTGTACATGCCACGTCATAGGATAATGGACAACTCAGCAAAATTGGATGGAAAATGTGCCTAGGACTTCTTTGATAAACAACTCAAAATAATAAGACTTGATTAATAAAAAAAAAAGTTATAGGACTCGATTGAAAAATACATAAGAATAATAGGATTTTTAGAACCCTTTATCCAGTAGCTTACCCCCTCGCCCCCCATGGGCCTTCAACAACCATAATGTATCAAGAAAGGTATTTATTATTTCGACAAAGAAAGAAAGGTATTTATTGCTAAGTGCGAACAAAGGAGAAGGCCATATCGGGTGAGAATCACATATAAAATAGGAAAAAGCTATAACTATGCAACGAAAATTTTACCGATATTCACAAAATGAATTTGAATTTTTTTTAAAAAAATTCTCATTTGTGATTTGTTAGTAAAATTCTATGTATTTTTCTTTTTTTAAAAAGTTAATCTAATTGAGGGAATTTTCTCCAATCCACGGGTAGGTAACCTGCGGGGCTCAGGGAACTCTTATGGTATTAAAAGAGATTCTGTATATCATTGCTCATTTGATAATCAATACATTGCGCCATTCAGTAGACCTTCCCAATGGTCTCATCCTTGTTTGCAAGCCAAGTCATTATCACGCAAAGGGTTTTCATTCTTTATAATGACAGGCAGGCAGCCAATATGAAGATCTGTTAACTTCTTCAGCTTAAATCTGAACCTGACAAACCTTTTAAACTTGAGTCTTCATGGGAAGAGAAAAGGGTTAAACTGTCAGGATTTGATAAGATCGGGGTCTGCAGTTGGAATTTGAGGTTCATGAAAACTTTCCTGTGAGAATATCATGCACAACCTTGTTGAAAGAGAAGAAAGTTTATTGCCAAACCAGAACCTATTCCAATTTGCTGCAGCAAGCTATGCCACCAAAATGACAAGAAATAAGACACATAAACATATATGGGCTTAAATTTGAATATGTTTTAAATAGAACAAATCCTTTGGAGTTATATTTTATTATGAGCATTTAATTTCTGGTTTATAATTATAAAGTCTGCTCATGAAAGAACTCTAGTTTGTTTTTTCTTTTTTTATGATAAAGTGCTAACCTTTAAATTCTAATCCTTGTCAGAAAAGAAACCCCTTTCCTATTTCTAATTGCAGCAGAAGGTCTTAAAAGCATGCTGGACTCGGCAATCTCCCATGGTCTGGTGGAGGACATGACAATCCATGGAATTTCAGCAAATCTTATTCAATTCGCTGATGATACCCTAATTATCACCCATGCCGACATGCCATCTCTCTTGAATCTTAAAAGAGTCCTCCGTTGCTTCGAACTTTTGTCGGGCCTAAGCATCAATTTCTTTAAAAGTAGCATGGTGGGGATCAATGTTGACGATTCCACCACCAAAATCATGGCTGATACACTGCTCTGCAAAGTAGAAAGGCTACCTTTCAAGTATCTTGGGCTCCCCTTGGGTGCCAACATGAAGAAGATGGCAAGCTGGCTTCTGGTGATAGAAAAATTCCAAAAGAGACTAAAGACATGGAAGGCAAGATTTTTATCCTTCGCAGGTCGAGTGGCCATGATTAAATCTACCCTTTCGTCCCTTCCAATTTACTTCATGTCTCTCTTCAAAATGCCTGCCGGTGTTATGAAAAAGATAACACAAATTCAGAGGCGTTTCCTATGGAGTGGATGCAAGGAGAAGAGAAAACTTTGCTGGGTTGCTTGGAATAAAGTAGCACGTCCAAAGGAGATGGGTGGTTTGGGTATTGATTCCCTAAGTAATTCAAATAACAGCCTTTGCTTCAAGTGGTTTTGGAGGTATTTGCAGGAGAAAGATTCTGATTGGCGCCGGCTAATATCATCCAAATGCGAGTCACACCCATGCAGATTTGATCCTGTGTTTGCAGCCAACCGGATGTCAACCCTTTGGAGAAACATACTCCAATGCGCAAATGACTGTAATCCACCAAGCCCACCACTGAAAGCCAACCTGCATATTCAGATTGGAAATGGATCCAGTATCTCCTTTTGGTTTGATAAATGGTGCCACCTAGGTGTTCTAAAGGAGCAGCTCCATCGATTGTTCTTAATATTCTCTCGTCAAGATGCTTCTCTCGCGGAAGTTGCATTGGAGATGCCACTAGCTGACAACCAGAACCTTTGGCGCAGGAACCTCTACGACTGGGAATGCATTCAGTGCAGACGGATTGATGCTGAGTTAGCTAGGCTAACACTTCAGCCCTCTGTTAATGACTGCTGGACTTGGGGAGAAAATAGGAAGAAGACTCTCACGGTCAAAGAATGTAAAGATTCCCTAATCTGCTCAAGCTCCCCCGCAGAAGTACCTCCAAACGTGTGGACAAACCTTGCACCACCAAAGGTAGAATGCTTTGTATGGCTATTACTTAATGAGGGAGTCGCAGTTAAAGCAAATCTTGCCAAGAGAGGGATGATCCTCTTTGACAGGGCATTGTGCTCCCTTTGTGGGATGGAAGTGGAGACCTGCGTACACTTGTTCTTGCACTGTCCTTGTTCCTGGAAATTCTTGCAGTCTTTGTGCCTTTGTTGGGGTGTATCTTGGACTGCTCCCCAATCTATCAAAGATTGGCTCCTTCAATGGCCATGGTTGGTATCTTCTGCCCACACTCGTTCCTCTTGGATGATCATCGGGCTTGCTGCAATATGGTCCCTCTGGCTGGTGCGAAATAGATTGATCTTTGATGGAATGACAATTAGATGGGACTCTCTCTTTGACCTCACAATCGCTAGAGCATCTTGGTGGCTAAAAGCCTTACAACCTGAGTTCCCATATTCTTGCCACAAGGCAGCTGTTGATGTACTACAACAATGGTCAGGGGTTGTTAGAAGATTTGCTTGAGTCTTAAGTTTTTGTGGAGTTGCATCTCCTATAGCCTACTATCTGTAGTTTTTCATATCGTCTTTGGCCCAATGACTCTCGTGTATTACTCGCACACTATAGCTGAATAAAATCTTCGATTAGCATCAAAAAAAAAAAAAACCAATGTGTATCCTAGCTGTGTAATCTTATTATACTTGTAGAAACAGTCCGCGGAAACAAAAGTTGACTTACTCTATCATATTAATATCAGCCGACATGGTTTGATTTTATTCCTTGCCATAATTTCTACTGATGCAGTACTGTGCAGATTCTGAACTGCTAATTGGCGCAAGTTAATCTTCAGAAGTCTAGTTAATACTAGTGCAACTTCCTATAGTAGCGAGTGGAGGTCTTCGTGATCTGATACCATGCATTGGAAAGACAGCATTGATGGAATTTTGATGGAGGTATAAAGCATTTCCTGAAGATGATCAATTTGGCATTTGATGCCTGAAGTGTGACAGGGGTAGGTTACTGTTTGATAGCTGAGGGTTAATTAACTGAAGCCAGCTGCTGTACAACTTCCCAAATAAGCTGTTTCCCAGGCTCATTCGTAGGGAAAATTGCCAGGGCTCGATTTTTCTGATTTGTATTATGCCAGTAGGAGTCTATGCACGGTTCGGTATAACTCTATTTGTCTTTGATTTCATATCCCCAAAAAAATAGTCTACTTGTCCATTTATGCTTCCAAGATGTTAGCGAGCAGGTGAAAATCTGCCACTTGCGGCGAAGAGACCTACAGGTTTGAAGACTTCTTGCACACACACATGCTGTGCTCTTATAGTAGTTTCTATGCTTAGTTTAGGGGGTCTTAGGTGAGTAGGTGCGTGATGATCCTTTCAATGCTCCAGTAGATGGCTCCACAGAATGGGGGAGTTATGTACATTATGAGAAAGAACCCACAGTCAGTGAACAAGTCTCCTGAAGGTTGTGCCTTTCCGCGACCTATCTAAACCTTAGAACTCGTTAGAGTGAGTCCCTGATCTAGTATTTCACTGAAATGACTTGTTTCTTTTATTGAAAGGAGGTCCCGTAAGAAAGGAGTAAGTCGAAATAACAGAGATAGGAATATAGAATCCTATTTTCAAATAGAAAACGATTATAGAATCGGAAAGATACCAGTAAAAACCAACCTTATTCTAGTTTGTAAAGATATATTTTGGCCCCGAACATTATGGTATGTGTTAGTCAGCCGTCCGCATAGAAATATTGTTCGAAAATAAATTCTAAATGGGAAGTGCAGTTCTGTAATGTCTTCTTTTTCCCCTTTTCATTATAATAGCCTCTAATTTAGAGGATCTGCTAGAAGAGTCGTGGCAATTGGTCTTCTAGTATTCCAATGATAACTAACCCATTCCATCTCAGTATAGAATTGGCTTCATTTTTTCTTGTCCAAATTGAGCTACTTTTCCTTTTTTGTTTTCATAGTTTGCCCCTACTAACTCTTTGTGAACTACAGATAAATATGTTCTGATTCACGTGAATAGTAGAACCGCAAGTGCACATATGCTTTCTTGTTATGCCTCTAACATTTACTTATTGAAGGTTGGAGCAACAACATACACAAAAAAGAACATGTCCAAAAGCTAAAGGCTGAAATCCTAGAGTGGCTCTTTGTTAGATTACACTTCTTACATTCGCCTATATGTCTTAAACTCCTATACGGTCTGCTGCTTTGGCTGGCAATTTTTCTGTGCACTGCCAAACTGATCTGATGATCTCAGCTCCCTAATCTAGGGAAGCAAAATCTGCAGTTGCCAAATGGTTCCCATTACTAGATGCTAACAAACCAAAAATAGATAACAATTTCAAAAACCTCCCTAGCTCCCTGGCATTGTTTTTCCTTGACTATTCAGTGGTTCTTCTACGCATCTTCTAGTCAAAATTTGTCAACGATTGCACTTTGATAAGCCAGCCAGGAAAAATCAACCCCTTAACTGAGTTAGTACCAAGATTGAATATAAATAGTTCAAAGAGAATAAATTCTAAACCACTGAGTGATAATTTTGGATATTTTATGAATTATCTTCATTTGCAATAACAATGAACTCAGCCCAGATTCTTTTGCAGTTGTATTAGTCTTGACTATCTCTAGTAGTTGTTTTAGTCTTGACTATTAATTTGCATCAAGTATATTGCCATGGTGAAATGAAATGGGGGCAACCACGTGCATGAGATTGAAACGCAAGTCCGAAGCAGTTTGTGGTGATATATGTTATTTTTGTTTCATCATATGGTACAGTCTTTTCCTTCTTGCTTGTACATTTTATTATCGTGATGCTTGTTGCCTGAATTGTGTTACTATTTCGTACAGATTTCTTTTCTCCTTTTTAGATAACCTTTTGAACCAGATGAAAATGACAGCAATGTGCAATTGCTTTCTCTCTTCTGCAAAGCTGTATAAGGACGAACAGTAAATGTTGGATTGCACATGTGTGAGAATTTTGGAGTTACGAGTGGTATCTATACTTAGCAACTAAACTCACTTTGGCTAACTTGTCTTGTTTCTACAATTGACCACAACAGCAGATGCATCTGGGACTACTGAATTGGTTTGGAGTGATGTTAAATTTGTTTTTAATATTCTTTTGTTTCGTAGAACATAAGCAGGAACAACATAAGCTTGTTTAGTCAGTAGGTTAAGCAGCTCATATGGGTTCGTGTAAAACGAGCTGCAAGTGTACAACGCGCTGTAGTAACAAGGTCGAATCACAGGGACTGCGAAATAACACTGTCCTTAGAGCTTTCGATCGATTAGACTATAAAATAAGAAGTAAATAAAAGAGTCGATTTGATGAGAGTAAAAGGCAGAGAAAATAAAGTGAATTCGTAGAGAAGAAAATAACAGCGTGTACTGGTGAAAAGATGCAGTAATAAAGGAACCTAGGTTGTTCGGGGTTCACTACAGCGTGTGCTGTCTAAGTAATAAAACTATGGTTTGGCTAACTTATTCGTCTACCTTGTAGGGCTCTCTTGCCTATGTTAATCTATATCTTGCATCCGCTCGCTCTATAGAATCTACCCTAGTCGAGACTACCTTGCATCCGCTCGCTTTAGTCTAAATTTAGGGCGCAGTGGGCGCTGTGCTAGGTGCTTCACTAAGTCGTCTAAGGTGCACAAGAGGGTGATCAGGCCGCATGCGCTGTTAAGCTCTCCATATACAAATCAAAGAATAACGAATAATAGAAGCCAAAACACGAATTATTACTCAAACATAAGACTGTAGCTACATCCCATAAACCTAGATAAGAGAAATTAGTTCATGAAGAAACTAAAAACAACAATAGATAGCAACAACGACATGCTATTAAATAAAAACCCAAAAGGTCTTCACTTTGCTTCAGCCGAATTCTCCACTCTCTCCTGCTCTGAAAGATGAATTTTTGTTGCTGAGGAAAGAGTGTGTCGATGGCCAAAAGGCTCTTTTTTTAGGGTTTTATTCTTTTCTATTTATAAAGAATAAAGTCTTTGATAAAACCCTAAGTCTTGAAAAATAAGTTTTCTTCTCAAAACCTAGCAGCAAAAGGTCTTCTTTCCTTCCAAGGAGTATCCACGTGATCTTCAATAAAATCTCCTTGAATTTAGGCGCAAGCTCCAAATTAATTATAAAAATCGAGACTTTGACGCAGCGCCACTGTCAGGTTGTATCTGGGCGCTGTCGCTGGTGCAGTTTGAACTGGAACTGGGTATTCAGCAGCACCTCACTGTTTTCGGGCCAAAGTCATCAAAATCCACTCCAAAAAGGACCTAATCACACCTGAAAGCAAACAAGAGCTAGGAAAGTAGAATTTAGTGTAAAAGCAAGTGATTTCCTATCTAAATGCATGAATGGATGCTAAATGCAAGGCCAAAAGACTACAGCGCATGCTGTAAAAGTGCGTTATTTCATGCTCATCAATCTGAATACTGCTAGGGAGAAGAATACGGATGCCCTATTTTGAAGAGTTTAATGAACATATGCAACACATACGACTTGTTATACCGTCTTAAATCTGATTGTGCTACTATCCTAGCATTTTTAGACCCTACTGCCTAATATTCAACACCGGGTCAAATTAGTTTGACTAGTTTCCTAGTCTAAAGGAAAGTGGATTTGTTATCCACTTTACCTAGCCTATGGGAAGGTGGGTTTATTCTATTTACCTAATCTTTAGGTTGTTACCAAGTCTTTAGGAAGTGCTAGTGATTTTCTTGTTTTCTAGGTTAGTAGGTGCTTAAATGCTACTATGTAAGCCTATATAAAGAAAGTATTACAATTCCATAATGTATCCAATTTGATAGTGTATTTATTTGGATCTCATTCATCTCAAGGGATTCAAGCATATGGAACAAGTGTTGAACGATGGGGTACCAACTTCTGTGTTCAACGGCACCTGCAGCCCCGCGCCCACTTGCATGGTTGGGATTGGCACCACTGAAAGTTGAGTGTTTCTTATGGCAATTGTTGAACGACGGTGTTGCCACTAGAGCCGCATTGTTTTTTCGGTGTGTGTTGCCGCTTGGTGATTCTATGTGTCCCTTATGTTGCGAAGCTTTGGAGGATGTTCAACATCTGTTTCTTCTCTGCCCTTTTACTGCGCGGTTCTGGTAACGATTGTGTAGGTGGTAGGAAACTTGTTGGATTCCTCCCAATTCTGTTGTCTCATGGTTCGTGCAGTGGTTAGGGCTCGCAGGATCACGACATATGGAACAAGTGTGGATGCTTTTGGGAATGGCCATGTTATGGTCGATTTGGCTTGCACGGAATGCTCTCGTCTTTCATCACACAGAACCAAACACTGACGTGTTATTTGATCTAGTGCTGGCCAGGGCGTTGTGGTGGTTCAAATCATTACACCCCCGGCTTCCGTACAGTGCGAGAGTGGTTATGTCTTCACCTGAGCCCTTTAAGGGCTGGCGTCCCGGAAAAATTGTCACAATAGGATATACTCAATAGTGGGGACTAATTCCTTTGGTGTTGTAACTTGACTACATTCAGGCGATTTTGTCTGAGCACCTTTTTTCCTTGTACATACTACACAAGTCATAAATTCACACGATTAGCATAAAAAAAAAGGGATTCAAGCATATCTATCTTCGTGTTTGTGAGAGTATTCTCGCTTTTCTAGTGTTGTCTTATTATTAGTTTTCGTGACTGTTTCCATTTTACTTAACTCGGATTTTTACACAACTTGCCTGTGTAAGTGAGTTCTTTTTAGTCTTAGCACAGTTTGCGTGTGTAACGAGTTTAGTAGTATGAGAAGGTTAGTGATTAGTGTTGCGCATTGTTCAACAATCTAGTGGTGGAGCATCTTTCACGTTGTGATAGTGAAATATTGTTCAACACTGCGTGCCAAAGTAATTGTAACAGCAATATAACTTAAATGAAAAGGATACCAACTCGAACTTAAGATATTCGGAGGTTGGAGCTAGATTGTACTGGATGATGCTTGTAAGCAATGTGCAAAATGCTTTCACTCTTCTGCGTTGTTGTACAAGGACGAATGATAAATGTTAGATTGCACATGTGTGAGATTTTCGAAATTACGAGTGGTATCTATACTTAGTGACTAACTCACTTTGGCTCCCTTTTGTTATTTCTACAATTGACCTCAACAGCAGATGTATCAAGGGCTACAACCTAATTTGATTCTATACGGTTTTGGCCTAGATTTTTGGCTGAGACCTTGGTCATTAAGTAGGTCCACATCCCTACACTCCCCAGAGCACTATAAATAGGACCTCCCACTTACATATCAAAGGATCAATCGCTCATTGCACACAAACCCCAATAGGCTTTGCTGCTTTGAGAAACTCTACTTCTCCAAGCCTAGAAATATTTCAATAGACAGAGACTCTGAAGAAATTTCGTGAGAAAGTGTTAAGAAATAAGCCAACAAGAGGAGATTAAGAGGAGGAAGCAATCAAATGCAATTTATGAGCCAAGAATGTGGAGAATCCAAGTAGAAGGACCTGATGCAAGCAGTCTCAGAAAACAATTCATATCTCGAGTTCTAGAAATCGGATTGCTGTGATCTTAGACTCTCTGAAAAGCTAAGGGGGAGATCTACAACTGTTCGGTTGAGCCTAGAAGCTGAATCAGCCGTTTTCATTGTCTAAAATCCAGTGGAAGACGACCTATAGATGTCTAATACCCGAGATAAGCATCCTAATCCCTTTTTGATTGTGAATCTTATTGATTGCTACTTGCTGGTGATTTTATGATGCTTTTGATGATGTAAGTATTGTTGTGATGCCATGATAAGAACTACGTGGGTTTTGAACCCGGTCACCAGGGTACTTAGGTGGTCTCTAGTGGTGGAGATTCAAGCCCAATTATTTTATTTTCTCTTTTTGTTCCAATTAAATTTCTTTTATTCTCTTTATGTGATTTGTTTTCACACTACACACACTTGCATAAGGCATACTTATGTTCTTCAATTGCATAAAGTTTCGCCCCAACTTGGATGGGTGCCTAACACCTTCCCATCCATGACGAACCCCCGGACCCATTGTCTTTGGTTCGCTAAACTATTGTTTTAAATGGAGTCGTTGGAATTCAAGAATGGGGTTTTCTCGAATTTTGTCCCATAATAAAATTCGGGTGACGACTACAAAGATGATGGGTATTAGTTAAGAAGAAGGTATAAAGGAAAAGGTAAGGAGGCCCAAATGATTTTGAGTCCGGTTCTCACACTATCTAGGGTCTCTTGCTGGATACGGTGGGTTGTTCTATCTCTTAGTGGATACTCTTGCATAAAGTTATGTCGAGATCAAATTTGGGATGGAGCATAAATAAATAGACAAATAGATTGACTTTATACTAAGGAAATCAGGGAGCTTGGTACACTATAACCTCAAGAATTTAATAAAGGGAGCAATATCCAAGCAAATATTCATTAAGAGGGCGTTTATGTTGTTTCCAACATGAAGAGGGCATTCAAGTTTTTTCCAAGAGGAACAACAAAAGAGCATTAAAATTTACCTTCTTGCAAAAAAAAGAAAGAAACAAATCTGCATTATCTAAGCATTCAAGTTGCTTCCAAAATGTAAGTAAGAAGGTATCTAAAACTCCTTGTAGAATAAGAAAGGAAAGGAAAAAACCAAAGACAAAACCAAGGCCTGTCTACCATCAATCGTTTGCCAACTAACCGTTTAGCTCTCATTGGCTGTCCAACCCAGCTTCAGTATCAACCTCATCCGACAATAACAAACTTGGCTTGAAACTCACCAAACCACAAGTGGTCTGAATTGTAATCCCTCAAGGCCCGAAGGGTTTACTGCTCCCAACGGCAAAAAAGAAAAAATAGCTCATTATCTTGTTCAGTGAAAAAAAAATCCATTGCAACTGATTCCCCGAGGAATTCCCATCTCCAAAGCGGCGAATGTGAACGCATGCTCCCATTTATTAGCAGTAGCAAGTCTACACATACCTTCCAAAAGAGCTTGTAGCAGATGTTGGAGATGATATTGGAAATAGAACAAATTGTAGAGTTTCTTGCAGTGGAAATTCTAGCATTTGCCAATTTCATTAGTTATTAGGTAACCTAACTTTTCTTTACTATATGCATTTATCCCTTTATGTTCTATTAAATCAGTTTTGCGTTGATCTGAGTTAACCTGACTTTAGCAAATATTGTGCACCTAAAAAGTTGTGAAAGTTTAAAAACATTGAGTACCGTACATGGAACAAAAATGGATTTACTCGATATTTTAAAGTTTATAATTCTATGGATTGTGGGGGAGCGACACTGAGGGGGCGTTTGGTAAGCAGGACGGGACGGGACAGCCTGGGTGGGACTGGACTGGACTGGACTGGATTGGACAACTGTCTTGTCCAACGTAGCGTTTGGTATGATGTACAGAAGATCGGACTGCTGTCCTGAATCCTGTTTGGTTAGCTATGGACTGGACTGGACTAAACACTGTAATGTCAATATTACCCTTGGTACTGTAAAAATTGTTTAAGTATGTAATATAGTCAAATTTAGCCCTGAAAAAAATATATATTTTTATTTACACCAAATTTTGGCTATTTTTTTACTATAGTTATATATTGACAATGTGAGCATAATTTGGAAATTAAAATTCATAAATTGCCTAATTTGGAGATATTTTTACGTAAGAGATTAATGAGCAAATATATATAAATAATAAATATGATTCATGATTTGCATGCTTCATCTCGCTAAAACTCATCAAAATTTTATAAAATAAAAATTCATTAAAGAGTTGATAGCCAATTAAATATGTCATTCACCATACATATTTTGTTCATAATTTTAGACATAATTATTACAAGTATTTGATGATCGCCATTGCCAACAATCCTAAAATAAAACCAAAAGCTATTTTCAACAAATCCATATTCTTCACTTCCCTATCCAATAAGGTAGCTGTGACTCTGCCATCCACATATGAATCCTCCGGCTTTGTGTTTGCATTTGTGATTGGTACATTACAACTCGGGGTTGATCTATTATCATTGAAAGCTTCAATATTTTCACGCACCCAACGTTCCTCACTTAGCACGTATGCTGCTTGTGCCTCGTGTAAGGTTTTGTAACCTTTGAAATTTGCATGCGGAAATGATTCTACTTGCAACTTAGTCTCCTCCCAACTATCATATACACCATTACGCCTCCCGTTGAACACAACATAATACCTATACTTGCCCATATGAGACCTACACATACCAAAACCATTGTCAATTCAAATTAACTTAATATATATATCTGCAGGCAAAGTTCAATTCACATGGCACTTGACATCAATTTACCATCATCCAAAAAATGCATCAGCCACAATAACATCCAACAAATCCACATGAAATCAATTTATCATCATCCTAGAAATGCATCAGCCACAATAAATATCCAAAAACAGTGACTTGAATGCATGATTATATACGATAAACAGCAACATCATTCATGCGGAAAGTACTTCTGTTGGTGCTGCAACTCAATCAAAGAGCAAGGTCTTGATGAGCTCCTGCCTCTGCTCATCATCCATCTCCCAAAAATACCTAGCTATGTCTGGATTCCTAGACATCTTCATGGCCACAATAACTGACTGATTAGGAGTCAGCCCAAGCCTCTTCAGCTCACTTCCAATCACCCTGGTTGGATCCTTCCCAATCATTGCATCAGCCAGCTTCTCAACATACACTCCATAATTCTCAATCCCATTGACAATAGCTCCTGCCAAAATGTCCAGATTATCAGAACTCTTCTTCCTCTTCTTACTACCACTTGTAGTGCTAGGATTGGTGGATATGTCTGGGAATGTAGCAGTCTGATCATTGGGGTTGGAAGGACGAACAGGAGGGTCAACTAGACCAGTATCTCCCTCGCCCTCATCCCCATCAGCCAAGACTTCATCAGCCTCCTGTGGCAACTCCCCCAGCACTCCAGTTGCGCGATCTACTCCGAATACATATTCGAGCTTGGGGTACAAAGGGAATGGCTTCCCACACTTGTAACTCCTGCTGGGATATTTCTGAAATGCAATAATTATATTGTTAGTGAGCTGTCATATACATTTCAGTATGAAATAAAATGTATGTACACATGAAAAATAGTAACTTGAAAGAAACATTACCTTCTCATAAGCCTTAATCACCTCGCTGCTATCACACTCCACGCATTTCTTCACATCATTCCAAGCAAAGCCACTGTAATTCACCATCTCATGGCAAGAATAAAACTTCTCTTTCAGCCGCTTCATCTTACTCTTAACATGAGTTGTAGTCAGTCCACTTTCAGGAAGCTTTGTGTTCAGCTTAGCTACAATCAAAGTGAAAGTTCCTGGCTTGAATGATCCAGCATCAACCCTCTGCCCATCATTCACCAATTCCTCCAATATATCCACCAAACAAGTCTCCTCAGCCGCAGTCCATATCCTTTTCTCCGCCATAGCTACTTACCATCCATGTATAAGAGCCAATGCAAAATTTTCACAATGAATGCAAGGATTTCAACAACAGACAAGCAACTCAAAGAATTATTCATTATGCAAACAATAATAAGTCAATAGTACAAACCAAGAATGCAATACAATAAACAATAGCAGATTCTGAAATAAAATACAACACAATTCTGAAATAAACAGAAACATTTCTGACCGAATACAATCAACATTTATGACCGAACACAATCAAACAGAAATCAAGTGGCATTCCCTCTCAAATTGGACCATTCTTCAAACATTTTTTTAGCTAAATCATCCCGCTCTCTTGTCCACTGATCTGATGACCGAACACAATCAATAATCTCAGGGGCATCAGCTTGCTCTTCTCCTACTACTTCAGCATCCTCTACTACATTTGTAGACACCTCCTCAGGGTCAATTGGCATCACATTCCTTATGTAATTATGCAGAATGCAACATGCCATGATGATTCTGCCCTGGGTCCTAATTGGGTAAAAAGAGGGACTCCTCAATATTGCCCACCTTCTCTTAAGAAGCCCAAATGCCCGTTCTATGATATTTCTTGCTTGAGAATGTTTCAGATTGAAATATTCTTCATAATTACTAGGCAATCTTGCACCACCTGCAGCCCATTCCTTTAGATGGTATCTCACCCCACGGTATGGTGCTAAAAACCCAGGGCCATTAGTATAGCCAGCATCCACTAAATAATAGTTACCTATATAATAATACAAAATTATTATCAGATTTTAAATGTTATAGTTAATCACATTTTATACTTAATGTTGACACCTACCCACTGGCACTTGCAACCCATTACGCCTGCTTACAGCATCTCGAAGCACCCTTGAATCAGAGGCTGATCCTTCCCAACCAGGGAATACCAAGACAAATTTCATATCTCTGTCACAAACACCTAAGACATTCATGGAGATTCTGCCCTTTCTGGTTCGATATCTAGGTCTATCTGCATCAAGTACTGTGACATCTATATATGTGCCATCTAAAGCTCCTAAGCAGCCCTAAACATGAACAATAATTAAGTTAATATACATCTATAATTTGCTCTAGTTTAGTTAACTAATTAAAAATTAATCAAATGATTTATTACCTTGAACCACTTCCACCTCGTGTCTGTACAGTCATCAGAGACTGGTGTTGGTTTGACAAATAAGTCTTTCTGTAGCCTTATCACAGCACGCAAGACATTATTAAAATGTCTGCTAATTGTCTCACAAGACCTCTCAAATCTAACGTGGAGATTTCTTAATTTCTGGTGATGAGCTAGAATATGAACAAAAGTAAGCACCTGTTCTTCTATAGAAACAGATCCCGTGGATTTTAACCCACCTTTAACCCTCAACAACTCACAAAGACCAGCAAACGCATTCATATCCATCCTGACACTAGAAATACAATCCACATCAGTAGTCCTAATGACTCTATCTATCTCATCTCTCCTACTTTGCATAGTTGAAAAGGTTCTCTCCCCTAAGGCAGCCCTTCTACGAATCTCCATCCTTTCACGATAACACATAAGCACAAAGACAGCACAATGCAATAACATTTCAAACTGATGCCAAGTAAGCTCAATAATGGCAGCACATTGACGAGCACGCTTGCGCCTTTCATCCATCTATACACAATTAAACAAGTATGCAGCACATGAATATTTCATTTCATCCAAAGAGATATGAAAAGAGCATCAACAAATAACATAACATTGGTTAGAAACCATTTT
This sequence comes from Turnera subulata, assembly GCA_028386065.3. Lineage (NCBI taxonomy): Eukaryota > Viridiplantae > Streptophyta > Magnoliopsida > Malpighiales > Passifloraceae > Turnera > Turnera subulata. The sequence continues at coordinate 257,813 of JAKUCV010001432.1, forward strand.
AACAGTTTCCCATCCATTAGAAACCTACATGTATTTCTTAATCCATCACAAATCATTGAAAACATACAGTACAATATAGTATATAAACAACAAGCAGCCAACATAAATAACCATAGAAATCTAACCTTCCAACAAAGCTTGATACCCTTATCACAGGAGCTCCAAGAACCTTGCAATCAATCAACAGAAATGATATTCAGCACACTGCAACATTCTGCGTTCACTAAGTGAAACTGGATTTTACACAGACCCACCAAGCTTTTAATCTATGCTTTCTTTCTATCAAACCTTATACTTTAGGTTATGCATATATGAATACTTGAATGCTTTACAATTTTAAACGATGCAGACAAATCTACAAATATCTCACTGCAACTGTACGCCAAATCCATTGTATAGCTAAAACTCTAGAACCCAATAGAATGAAACCCTTCATCAGAAAACAAACCAACCAAAAATTGGAAAAGCACCAACACAAACGAATCAAAAAGAGCACCAACAGAAACGAGAAGCCCATGAGTAGTAAACAAGAAAGAAGGCAAAATCACATATGCGATGTCATCAGAAAAGCACCAACAGAAACGAATCAAAAAAAATAAGCTTCTGGATTCCAAATTTTGAACCCACGACAGAGAAACATCAAACCCCTAACCCTAAAAAATTTTGAAATGGAGACTCACCTTCTCTAGCAACACAACGAGCCTTCGATCTACACCACAAATCCTGCAAATCAAGCTATGAGATCATCAATAGCTTGTGTTTTTTAGTGAGAAAAATCCAAAAATCAAAAGAGGGAAGGAAGAGGCGCAGTAGCACCCACGAGAGAGAGAGAGTGAACGAGAGGGAGAAGCGGCGTGGACGAAATGGAGGGTTGGGGGGGATTTTTTCAGTTATAATACTAGGGTTAAGTTGGGGTATTTTGGGATTATGAAGGAAATAGCAGGGATAAAATTGGGACAAAAAACGTCTGTCCCGTCCAAGCCCATCGTGTCCACTCCCTTTTCAGTGGACAAAAATTTCTCGTTCTTGTCCCAGCCTATCCCACTCTGTCCCTCAGGCGCGTCCCTTTCTCGCATCACCAAACGCTGGACAATTTTTTTTGGCCTGTCCTGTCCCACCTTGTACCACGTACCAAACGCCCCCTGATGGATTTGATAGAAAAGCAAGGCCAATTTTAATTTTTCCCAATTCCCTAGAAAAAATTCTTTCTTTCGATTTCTATCCCATTTTGATCTTTTAGTTCCTTTGTAAGTTAACTACGAGGGAGGTTCATCAGGTAAGCTGTTTTTTTTTTTTTCAAATATATACCGTGCCATCACTTTACCGTTGTAATTTGTGCAAGAGTCATTTCAAATTGAAAAGCATACTTGGGTCTCTAGCTATATGAGCTATTTAACTTATATTAGCCTGTAGAATGTATGTCTTTCTTTCGATTTCTCTCTTAGTTTAATTTTTTAGTTGCTTTGTAAGTAAACTACAAGGGAGGTTCATCGATATTTTTTCGAATATATACTATACCATCACTTGACCGTTATAATTTGTGCAAGAGATATTTCAAATTGAGAAAAATACTTCGGTCCCCGGTCACCCAAGCTGCTTAACTCGTATACCATATAACTAGTGAACTAAAAAGGTTAAGTCCAATGTTTTGTGCAATTATTGTATAGATACTAACAAACTACCGAACAAAAATAAAATAAAATCAAAATTGTTACTAAATTTATCACTCACTCATTTTATTTTTATTCTTAACTCTTAGTATGTTGTTTTTTTATGCTAACAATGATAATTATTTATGTAGCAATGTCAACTCTTAGTATGTTGTTCACGCTACTAGTTTTCTTCAAGTGGATAAGGTCACAAACTCTTCTCTAGTTGCTGAACTTTTGCCCAAACCCACAAAAACCCTCTAAACTATAATTCTTGGTTCTTAGGTAACCTGGCTTTTCTTTTCTTTTTGGCTTAATACCGTTTTTGGCCCCTTAGTTTGACAACTATTTTGATTTTAGCCACCTAGTTTTTAATTTTTTGATTTTGCACCTTAGTTTGGCAATGATTAGGTATTTTCACCCTCCAACTCATTCGAAGGGGTAAAATTATTGACATGTAGGTTGCCTAACACATATTAACTCCTAATTTAGTAATTTTCTTTCCTACAAGATCATCCCAAGCCAAATTGCCCCAACAAAAAAAATGATTTATGACCCGATATAGAACCCGAAAACAAATACAAGACGGAAACAAAATCGGTTTATATCGGGTCATAAATCAATTTTTGTTCTGGTGATTCGGTTTGAGGCGACTTAATTTATAGGAAAGAAAATTATCAAAAGAGGAGTTACATGTGTTAGGTAACCTACAAGTCATCAATTTTATCTATTGGAATAGTCTGGTGGGTGAAAATACCTAATCATTGCCAAAATAAGGTGTAAAATCAAAAAATAAAAAATTAGGTAGCTAAAATCAAAATAGTTGCCAAACTAAGGGGCCAAAAGAGACATTAAGCCTTTCTTTTTTATAGACACTTATCACTTTTGGTCTCTGTGTTGATCTGAGTTAACCTGGCTTTAAACTATAAGTATCAATAAAATATTGATTTTGAGGTACCCTTAACTTTTTTGTATCAGTATCTCCCTTTATTTTCTATTAGATCAGGTCGGATTGGGAAATTCTTGAGTTTTGGATACTAATATAATACCCATGCTCATGTCGACCAATAGAAATTACTTTTAATTTAACTTCTAATGTTATAGCACTATGGTCCTTTGACATTATTTAATTTTTAGAAATACTTAAAACCATCAGAAATTGTAATACACATTTGAAAGCTCTTAGGAACCATACACATTGCCCCGGATCAATTTAGACAGGCGACAAAAAAAAATTGGGTCTCAAAATTAAAATAATATACCAAAACATCATTAGAGGTTAATGAATATAGCGCACCAAAACAAATTGTGAAAGTTTTTAAAAATTGAGTATTGTGCATGCAACAAAAATGGATTCACTCAATGATTTTAAAGTTTATAATTTTGTGGAATGTGGGGGAGCGACAGTGATGTATTTGATAGAAAAGAAAAGCTAATTTTTATTTTTCTCAATTTCCTAGAACTTGTCCATCTTACTCTAATTCCTTATGTAAGATATTCAGTCAATCGCAATATATGTTAGAAATTAAATGAACATACGATAATGAAGGCTTCGATTAAATCAAATTATAGTACATGGATCTTTCTAAATTTTTGGAACCTCACCAAAAATAATATTAACACATTATTTAGCTTACCAAGAGGAATTATTTTTCATTGAGAACATTATATATGCTTTTCTAGGAAGATCGCCGCGATTTACAGGTGGAAGTCGTTGATTTTGCTCCGGAGATTGTTCCAAATCGGCACCACTCTTGGCACCTGGTTTGCCGCTTGTTACGTACCGATAAAGCCGACCAAATGTTCACGGTCTTACTCTAACCTGTTCATTTTTTTTTTCCTTTTTCCTTTTTTCTACTTCTCTTCACTTCTGTACAAGTCTGGAGTATATATATGTTTGCAGATTAGAGCAGCGGTGCTTCGGAAAATATTGCTGGAGCTTGGTCCTGTAAGTACTCTGTTCTTATGTTATCTCTGTTTCTTTTTCTTTTTTTTTTTCGTGTTCTTCAATTTATTATTACTTGGAAAATAGATACAGAAAACGGAGAATGCCGATCAGGATGTACCATTGGTGATTCTTTGTTTGGTGTTGTTCTTTTGCTTTCAGGCCCACATCAAAATTGCTCAAGCTTTTTCCTTTTGGCCTGTAAGTTAATCATCATTCATCCCTCGCTTAATCATAATAATAATTATGGTTTCAAAAATCTAAATCATAGCTAGTCCACAACTATAACCTGTACCTCTATAGTTGAGTCACTCCAATTCTAGTTTTGGGATTCATTGATAAGGCACTTGGTGGAGTTGATGTAAATCCGTTAATGTCTCAGTCTCGTTGATGCTAAGTAGAATTAGCTCCTTGTTTTTTTTTTTTTTGCCAATTTATCGAGCGATATGATTGCAATTTGCATATGCTGAAAGTTTTAGCCAAAGCAAAAAAACAGAGACTTTGCAGCCTTGTATTTTCTGGTCTGCGTTTATGCATTTTTGTTCTCCGTATTCTAATCTTTTCTGTCTTACGTTGCACTTTTTTTTTTTTCTGGAGAACTTTCCTTGTCCTTCATGTCATTATAGAAGTCACTGCTAAAGCTTCTCATATTTATATTTTCACTTTAACTTATTTGAGGAATATTCTTAGAGCTTCATATTGAATACAGGTAAATCACATTAAATGCGGAGATGGACTATATAAACGAAGCGAGAATTGGGTTGAAGTTCAGGTAAGAAAATGGTCGCTAATAAATCTCAACATAATATTTGCGCGTCATAATAGTTTGATCACTATACATATATCTTGGGGTTTCCCAATTTTTCTTCCAGCTACTACTTAAATTTGTTCCAACTTGTTGTGTAAATCTGACAAAACGTAATTTCATCCCTTCAACTTTTAGCGAGATTTGAATTGCTCCCAATACTAATTATATCCCATAAAGAATACTTATCCCTTAACCATGATGTTATCCTTTCCTTATGCTAGATTGGGACTGAGATTATATGGTCTCACTACTCTTGGCATCATGTTCGTTAGGACGTAGCCAAAACTAATTTTCTGGTTTATTACAAGGACCATACAGATGATGGAGAAGTTGGTGATTTAGCAAAGGCAAATTTCCCCCATTTGCATCTCCTTTTCTATTATTTCATCTAGGGTACAATTTAATGCAAATCTCTGCTATTCCTCAATTCATCCATACTCTCACAGATTCACTAGGTAAAAAAAGAGGAGATATATACTGTAATGTTTTTTTGATAGCTTTTCCCCATTTTTTAGTATTAATGAGCCATATGGCAGAAAATGCTATTGCAATTTCTTTATGGAGCTTCCTGTAGATTTCTGTGTTTGTTAAATTCATGCTCATGTTTGTACTTATTATATGCCGTTTTAACTTTTTTCGGCATGTTTTAACAAAAAATTTCATAGGAGGATACAGGATGTTTTGGTTCCAGAAATGTATTGTCGAGCATACAACTCGTAGAGTTCTTGTAGTGAAATGGGTTGAGGTACTTGCTATTACACCATTGTTAGAATATTTTTCCATTTCAAGTGGCCTTGGACCATGCAACATACTTTTTTCTTATGATCTTTGGGACAACATTACTCTTCGTCATCTGGATCATTACTGCTTTAATTCTTCAAGAAGCATAAGGCAACTGCTTCCAGCATTAGGTGTCTTTTTCATAGATGACAATTTCAGGGCATTTCCCAACCTCCTTTTGATGTTTTGTTGTCAGTGGTTATGCTTTTCGAAGCAATGGATCACACCTGCCAAGAGTTTACAGAAGGAAATGTTCAAGACGTGCGTGAGTTGGTATATATATGTGCATTCTGTACTTCCACAGACCCACTTCTTTCTCCCGTCCCATGCCATCTGTATCGAAAATAGAAAAAAAATAAATTGCTTTTAAAAACACTACTCCTTGTCCTTTGATTGTTTATTTCTAGACCTGTGTGATGGAGTGATTCTTAGAATTTTGGTCTCAGGCAGGACAATAAAGAACAATTGATCATGGATTTGTTTTCAGTCTCCTTTTCCAGCTTATCTTGATACTTATACAATATGAGATGCACTCAATATGGGTCTGAGAGATGACATTACATTATTAAAACACACCGAATAACAGGAATAGGCGCATTACCTTTGCATAGAAATTTTGTATGTATATCACTTTCCCTTTCTGGCAGAACACAGCACTGGAATTGGCATGCTTGAAGAGAAATTTAATCATTGGAATGGGAAAAACCGGATGGTCAATGAGCTGATGGGACAAATTTGTATATATGCATATATAGCTATCAAATAAAAAGGTGCAGTCCCTAAAAGCTTATTACCCTGGTCTTAGATCACTGCTTTCTAACATTAAAATGCCAGGGAAAAATCATTCATTTGAAGGTTCATGCTCATATGCTCTTGTCCTTGTCCTTATGCGTACTTGAACTTTTTTCTCTTCTTCTCCTTTTCCTTCAACTCTTGGAGGGAAAAAAGTTGACTGAAGTTAGGGACATTTACTTTGGTTGAGGTAATTTATTGAACTAATTGCAATTTTGTGGTTCTAAAACACAGTTTCTGTTACTTTTGAGACTAGGCTTGAATGGCCGTCCGTTTGTTGACTCGGTTGGAGTTAATTGCTCATTCAATCAACTTTTGGAATATAGATGGATTCTATGATCATGCTGATCCTCATCCTGGAAACCTTCTTCTCACAGATGATGGAAAAATTGCTTGCTTGGGTAGTTTTCTAATCACTGCTTGTTGATTCTATTAGCTAGTGAACTATCACTGAGCTTCGTTCAAGCCCAAATATGCTCATCACAAAGATATGCTGAGCTTGAACTTGCTTACAATTAAACAAGCAGAACCTGAACTCAACTAATCTATGCGGGCCCATGTGCAGCCCTAGTTACTTGGAACGGGTTGATAATGTCGAAAACCTAGTTAACAGTTTGGCTTACCACCGCGTTTTGACACCATATATGTGTCTCTTATGCCCCAGTATTTGTGATAAATGCGATTTTTTCTTGAAATTGAGAGGAGAAAGGAATATGGATAAGGTATTCTTAAAAATAACATTATCTATATATACTAAAACAGGGAAGGTTTAGGTAAAGTGAATAGACTATTTTGCCTCAACAAATTTTGAATATGACAATTTTATCCTTCACTTGATCTGTAAAATATATATTATTATTTTATAATAATTACAAATTACAAAGCCAAGTTGCAATCAGATATTTTTAATTTTGAGATTTCTTCATCAATATATATGTTTATTATCAGGCTTTTAAAATGTTTGGCAGTTTTCATTGATAGGTTTATCTCCTTTTGCCACCGAATTAATTTGTTTTTAATATACTACATGCATGCAATACAGATGGCATGAAATATAGGTGGCATGCAATATAGGTGGCATAAATTGGTGATGCAAAGATAAATGAAGGGCACGTTTATAACTACAGAATCTTCCCTTGCTATATCTTAGCTTTTCTTTTCTGACTTTTAGATTTCCTCTGACCCTCCTTCCATTGATTTCTTTCTCATCACTTCTTCTCTATTCTCCAATTTAACAAAAGAGATTTGAGATTACTCGAGCATTGGAAAAAGGTTTACATTTCTACATGAAGAGTGATTAGAGTTGGTTTTGTAATGTGTAATGTGAAGCTACATAATAGGCTCTTACACTCCAAGTACCAACCCAAGGTGTCAAATTTTGGTGTGGCTAAGCTATTAAACAGAGATGATTTAGATATTCAAACTTCTTACAGATTAGAGGAATCAGAGGTTAAAACGGCTCCTAAATGGATTTTTATTCTGCCAATTACTTTTAAAGTGAACATTTATTGTTTTGGCACTGTTGTGTTTGATATGGCAACAAGAAAGTGTCCATAGATGATACCATGATGGAAGAACTGGGTATTTGCATCATTCAATATTCATTTTATGTTTTTATGTTATTTTCTATATCTATTCTATTCTAACTACTTCGGTTTTTTCTTTGTTTTTGTCTGCATCTTTCATTGATTATTATTTTGTCATGGTTATTGTTCTGGCAAGCTAAGCCAGCAAGAACCCCAGATAAATTTGTAATTCAGAAAAATATTTCCATTTTTTTAATAGCTATACTTTATGGTCAAATTTTCAGGTTCGTTTGTTGATAAATATAGTGAAACAAAGAGTAGCTAAGAAATTCTGTCGTTATCTACTTCTAGATTGAGGATAATTTTTTGGTTTTGAATTGTTTAACTTCGGAGTATTTTATCATCAAAATAGAGTACCATTAAACACGAGAGAGATCTACAACCTTTTTAACTTATCATTATCTAATTAGGATGAAAATCTTAACTTTAACGCCTTTTGTGAAAGATGTTGCATGGAACAGATATAGACTTCATGCTTTTTTCTTTTTTTGTGTGCCATTGCTATTTTTTCTTTTATGTGTGCCATTGCTATGAAGGTATGGAGATTTACTACATGTACAGTCCATCACTTTGAGGATTGATTACATTGCCATTTCTATGCCGAGTCTAACAAGGATGAGCTATCAATGAAATATTGATTAACTAGATTATTTTACTAACACAAAAGGAGTTTTGTTGGAGCAAAAGAGTTAACCTGCAGCCAAGAATTTATGGCATTGACCAGAAACTTGCACAGAAAATATACAAAAATTACTATTACTATTCGCCTAAGATGAGAAAGGAGATTGTCGTTGTTGGGCTCTCTAGGAATATGAGGTCCAGTGAAGAAAGTTCATGCGTGCTCCTCATCACCAAACTTCATATGGTTTACACATAGGGTAGTTTATTATCACAATTCCTTTGTTAAACTTTTGTTAAATAGATGTTATCAAATTATTAAAATTTTTTACAAATAATTATAACTTGATAATTAATTATCTGACCCCCAGCGAAGCGCGGGGTAACATACTAGTAAATAACTAATCGAAGCTGCATTATCATTTTCGACATTTCAACTTGTACAGAGAACAAGGGAGGAACCTACAGATAGACTCCTAGCTGTATTTCCCATGTGGGGAAGCTTTAGGTTAAAGATTTTATATTGGTAGTGCCTATAAATAAGCACGGTGCCAAACATTTTATTATGTATTCCATGAATCCATGAGTTTCTTCACTATTATTGTTTGTGCTATCTGCTTAGTATATCTCTACTTGATTTTGGATGAATATCTTTATTCAATCGCTCTTATTTGCATTAATATGTATACTTGAATTTGCTGTAAAGAGAAGGCAGAGTTTCACCTAGAAGGATCCCCTCATTCTATCTTTCTGTACCAGATTTTGGTATGATGGGCGAGTTTAAACAAGAATTCCGTAAGGGATTTATTGAAGCTTGTCTTCATCTTGTCAGCCGAAACTTCGATGCACTGGCTAAGGACTTTGGTACTTTGTTACAAAGACCAGAGTCTTCCCGAGCCATAGATTTAAGGACTTTGATATTGAAATGAATTTTCGAATAAAGGCCTTTCGCCAAGAAAGTAAACGTGTTTTATCTGCCTCTCCATGAAATTACACTTAAATTACTCATGTATACGAGAGAGAATCTCTTTCCATCTAAGCAACCCTAACTTTTTTTTTGGATGCTAACTGATGACAGCAAATGAATTTCTTCATATATAGAGATGGGACGAAATATCTCTATATATCTTCCAAAAAGTTGATTATGTTAGAGTGAGCACGTTGTGGAAGAACTTGTGCCGTAAGAAGAATATTTAAGCTCACACTATATGGCGCACCTAGAGCTAATGAACTTAATTTGTGTGGGTAACAAGGTGAGGCTCTATATCACCATGATTGGTTCAAGTGGTAAGCAATTTGGTGCTGCTTAAGCTAGATCTCGGGTTCGAGTCTTCTGTATACAGAAAATTTTCATTGGAAGACTCACCCACCAAACTCAGGTGCGCGACCCAGGTCGAACCGGATAAGTAGGGGCAAAGCTCCGGGATCCTGGATGGGAAACAAAAAAAAGGTGGGGCTTTATAGTTTCTCAATTTGCATACACTGGCCAAGTTACTGCGACAAAATTTTCATCAGCCTGCCTATTAATATTCTTCGCTCCTCTATTTATCTCTACTCCCTCAAATACTCTCTTTCCCTTGCAAGCAGCACCGGCATCGCTGCCACCATAATATTTCTTTTTTTAAAAAAGAAAACAAGACAAACCCCCACTGCCATGCACCAACCACCACTTATAATTGCATCTCTTTGCTGCCAACCACCGAGACATCGTCGCCGTTGTTCGCATAATCGTCGCCGCCATCAGCAACTCGTCCGTCCACACGCCCTGCAACTTCCATCACCCCGCCCTCGCATTTAGCATAGTTGGGTAAACCTTTGGGTTTGCTTCATGGGCAGTGACGGATACACAGTGTAGTCACTGTACTGATTTCAAAAAAAATAAAAATTACTCTCCTATTTTTTAGCCAAAAAATCTAATTAACGCATTTTGCCTACACTCAATTGAGATAATTATTAGGCTATTTTTTAGCTAATTGAAATTGACTAGTTGTGAATAGAAATAATTTTAATATCTTCTAAATATGGATCAAGCATTGTTGTCCTACTTTCATTACAATTTATTTTGGGTACTGATTTACCTTTTTTATTTGTTACTATATTTTTTATTCTTTTCATTAATATAGTATGTCTTACCGTTTCTAAAAACAAGTAGGGTTCTCATATTCATGTATTTTTTTTAATTCATATTCATGCATATCTAATTTATAGTTCAACCTAAAAATTTATATCTTCACAATAATATATGTATATGTTGATTTCTTTTTCCTTGTCAATTCAATTATGTGATATATTAACTAATAACAATGTGATTCTTTAATTTTTTTTCTCAATTTACACAAACACAATGCAAGAAAAGATTTATTAAAGTCGACTTATAAAATCTCGAAGCTAATCCTAGAAAGACACCGAAAATTTTAGAATATTGCCTGATGATCAAAAATTTTTGCCTACACTGAGAAATATTTCTGGATCCATATCTGTTCATGGGCCTATATATTGATCAATTGCATACATTCATATCCTTTTATATTAAAAAAAAAAAAAACTGCAAGTCTATAGAAACAGGACCATCCTCATTTTTATATGAGGAGGATTCTTATGTTAGAACACCCTAATTGGAAGAAATCTCCCGAAGTCACTATCCCAAAGCAGTCTCCCTTTCGTTGGAGTTAATCATTTCAGATATATAGAAATAGTGAAATAACTAAAACAAATTAATTAAGGTGCATTAAATCTTTAAATTATATAAATGTACATGAATTGTTTTCCATAATTATTGCCAATCATCTTTTACCGCCTCTTTTTTTTTTTTTGTTACGCTATATTGTTGAATGTTGATGCTGAAAAATTAATCCTGGATCGCTTTGTTGAAGCTTATCGGATAAATGATAATTAAATGGTATAATTAAGTGCAATAATAGCTATTTTCCACAGAGGGAGATAGAGATAGAGAGAGAATACAATAACAATAATATGCTCTTAAATTAATTCGTACTGTCTTATAGTTTTATTCATCACGAGGGAACTGTACAGAGTACACGATGTTCCTTTTATTATTTTCATCACACACACGTGCACGTGGGTAGGTAGTGCATTATATAGTACTAGTAGATTAATTAAGGAGCATGAAGCAACCCTTAACTAATTATTATTAAGGGAGATGCATGGCTTGATGATAAATACATAATATCATCAAACCATGCACTACTTATTAATTGATTCAAAAGAGTAACTAATAGGCAATCCATGCCTGATCTGCTGCCACTGATCCACTTCTTGGCCGGCCTGCGATTACATTCTGTCCATCGGGGCTGACAATAAGTCTGAGTCCAGTCCCCGGATTCCAAATTCCCGGGTCGGGGGCGGTCAACCAACGGTGACTAGGCGACCCTACACAACATTCTGCCACATAGATAGCGGATCCTTCTTCACAAAATGTCTTAGGTCCGTTGTCATCACCGCATCCAAGGCATAAGTTTGTGCCCCTGTGCACCACGAAACGGTTCCTCTGGAATTCCCAAGTTTCTTGATTGTCACTCCCGCAAGCAATCATGTGGCCGGGTCTTGGAATTGGGCCCCACCCCGAGGCAGCGATTAATTACCCCATTGTATACGACCAATTATGGACTGTGGGTTGTCGCTTGCAATCCATCCTTGGCCAGGGGTTTCATTGTCAATTTCTAAGGTAAGCGCTCCACGTACGGGGCTCATCACCGGGATCCGTTTCTAAAATCTGACCTGGCGGTTAAGACAAGCCCGTTTCCGAAATTTACCATGGTCCCGTCGCGTTGTAATTCCCATATTGTTTTGGCCCATCTTGGGTCAGTTGGAGGCATGCAACTAAAGATCATTAAATAGTTAATTGTGTGTTGGGACAACTGCCTGAGTAGGGAGTCAAGCACCATCTGTCGGATTTGGGACCTAATTGTGCCGTCTGCTTTGAATGTCCACAACTGTTTGGGATCGCTGCTGTCAGGCTCGCAGGGCGACAAGACGATGTCGTGCCCGTCATGGTAGTCCCCATTTTTCACTTCCATGCAAATATTATTTGGGCCGGCGATGCGTGTGGTCCGCTCGTCTCTTACCGGATGTTGCTGTGTTTCGGACAGGATAAGCGAGCCATTAATAATGGGCCTGATCACAAGCCCATTATCATCGGTTGAGGACTTGCCTGAGGATGGGCCAACCCGTACTGCTCCGGAATATCCAACCACCAACATCAAGCAAACACATACGCTCCATAACTTCATGATCATCTTCATCTCCCGCTGCAAATGATGATCAATAATGTTTCGTTTCATTTGATTACCCCCAAAATTTGATATATATATATATATATATATATATATATATATACATATATATTTCATTAAATATACCACTATTACTAACTTCATCCTTCCCTCCAGGTTAGAAAAACAAAAAAAAAGAAATCCTTCCTTCCGAGTCCAAAAGATATTATGAAGTGTCGGAATTTATGAACAACATTTATGGAATTATGTGTAAACACACACTTCATATATAAATTCTCTAAAGGGGGGAGAATTTTTTTTTGATTCGAAGAAGAGATTATACTTAAGAGACTAAACAATAACAATTATATTGTTGAATTATATGCTGAGCTGAATTGAAGCTTATCAATATATATAAGAACTATGCATAAACAAGAAAAGGAAAGGTTGATAATACTTACGGCGAGTTAGTAGCTAGTCTTTCCGTTGAAGGAGAGGTGCCAAACTTCTGCTAGATGCTGAGATATCAACTATTGGCAAATTGCAATAGACGTCCCTCGGTTCTAGGGAGGGTTGGGTTGCAAATATATATGTGATACTTCCCAATAAAATTAATTGGAGAACCAGTGCGAAACGTTATGTGATTATAGAGAGAATAGGCTCTCAGTGTTACTCTCACGATTTCCACGTTCTTTGTCTTCTTGGAGGAATACGACATATTTTAATGTAAAGATTAAAGCTAGATCTCCATCATTTTTTTTTTTTATCTCGATGATGATGAATTTGGCTTCTTCACCACATACAACTCCAACCTTGTTCCAGTACTAATTGTTAAAAAATCATGGTTATTTCACAAACACAATCAATCAAGCATAACAAGTAAATTAAAGACGTTATAAGGTTTTACAATGTTCATCCAAAATTGTCTACTTCTTCAAACCAAAGCAAAGGGAGTTTTTCACCATGATGAAAAGGAGTGCAAAATTGATATTTTGGCCATCTCTTTTTGTAAAAACCTACTGTAAAAACTGGGCTACATGAGTCTTAACAATTAAATAGGTCTACAAAGTAAGTCACTAAACATAATCTACAAAAATTCAGAAGGTACCAAAACAACAAAAATGTAGATGTATATTACTCTATTATGAAGTTCAAAACATTGAAACTAGTCATCTAATTAGTAACTACCTAAATATCATGAAGTACAACACATTGAGTCACTGAATGAAGCATGCTCTTATTACCAATACTAAAAGCATATTTTGTTTTTACCAATTAAGGTTGGTTCGAGTGGTAAGCGACTTGTTTCGCTTAACCGAGGTCTCGGGTTCGAGTCCTCGTGTATGCAGAAAATTTTATTTAGGAGACCCACCCACCATTATCTTGGTGCGCCACCCGAGTCGAGTTGGATTTAGTTTACTTTATTCTCTTCAGTCTTCATGAGCTTGTATTGGGTGAGGGAAAGAAAGGGGGCCATGGTGGGCCATATGACCACCTTTCCTTTCTTGAAATCTTTGTATTGGTCCATTAAAAATATATAGCGGTCATCTTTGATTTGAAAAAAAATAAATCATATAAATCTATCAAAATTGTATGTTTTCCCTATATACTTCTTAATTTCAAAATTTGAAGTCGTAAAAAATAAAATAATATATCTTTTGTGGATTTTCAAAAATTTATAATAATTTGTTTAATAATTTTATAAATAATTATTTTTTTATAATTTTCTTAATTCATAATTTAATCATTATTATCAATGTTTATAAATTTTTTAATGATATAAATACTTTTTTTTTTGGGAAAAATGTCAATCATTCATTGATTAAGCTGAAATTGTTTCTGCACAAACAATAGCGGTAAGACTCGAAGGGAAATAAGAATCCCATAACTGAACAGACTTCTCGTCTACACTTAACTGTGCTACTGTGTGTGCTGCTTTATTAGCAAAATGACTAACATAGTGGTAGACAGAGTATGCGACATAAAAATGATGTCCTGCAAAATCAGCCCAATGCTGTTGGTTGGGAGAGTCTTCCGTTGAAGCCATTGGATCAATCATGGGCAGTCAGTTTTCCATTCAACTCTTGTTAGGCCTTTGGTGCAGGCTAGTTAGACACAAAAAAAACCCCGCCAGTGCCTTCGCCTCTGCCGGTTCATGCGCACCCTTCAACATCTTGGGAGCGCAAAATAGTACCTCCCCTGCAACATCTCGAGCTATAACATCCAGACTAGTATTACTTGAATGACATGCTGCGTCAGTATTGATTTTTATCCAGTTCACAGGTGGCGCTTGCCATTGTTGGTCCCTCATAGCTGTCTGGGTTGGTGCTCCGGATTGTTGTTCGACGAGGGCTATTTGGTATTTATAGTTAAGTATAATGATATAAATACTTAACTGTAACTAAATTATTTTTATTTTATAGGTTGGATAATCTTTTAAAAAAAAATACCATCATTTTTTTTGGTACAGCCGAATGGAAACAAACAGTAAGAAAAGAAGAAACAGCAAGCTAAAAAACTAGGTGCGAACAAACTAAACACCCGCTGCATCATCCCGCAGCGCACGACCCAAATCAGATGGGGGGAGTCCCATAAGCGCATCCGCTCTTCCTGGCTGACTCCACGCTTGGCAAGTAGGTCTGCACACGCATTAGCCTCCCTATAAACATGATGAATGCTGCATTGCCAGTGCCTAGCAAGTAACTCCTGAATATCCCTGAGCAGTGGGAACAGAGGATGTAACCTTGGCACAGGCGAGGACAGCAAAGCAACAGCTGTTTTTTAATCAGACTCCAGTTAAACATGCTGATGACCATGATCCCAGGCCAGCTGTAAACCGGTCCTGATGGCAAATAATTCAGCAGACAGAATGGTCGAGAAGCCAATGCTCGCAGAAAAACCACAAATCCGTCCACCCAAATGATTCCGCAGCAGCCCCCCTGCACTAGTCAGTCCCGGATTGCCCAGAGCACTGCCGTCCACGTTAATTTTATTCCACAATACCTCCGAAGGAACCCACCCAACCCACCGAGGCACAGCCAATGAGCCCTGCGCATTCGCAAGAAAGGCAGAGCGATATTCCAATGCCAAATGTGAAGCTAACAAGGCCACAGCCGGGGCCTGGAAAACCTGATTATCAAAGATAGCCAAATCGCGAGCACACCATATGCGCCAAAAAACCACCACAAAGAGGCATTGCCACTCCAAATCCCGAGCCCCAAAAACATTTTCATCAAACCAAAACTCCTGAGAGAAGAAGTCCTGCTGTCGACTCAATAGAAGCACCCTCTCCCATACCTCACGAGCACAAATATTTTAATATTTTTAATATTATTTAATAGATAATGCATGAACGGCTTTGCCATTGTGTATTGGCTTATCGAGGCTATCTCTCTCGACCTCCTCTTCCTTTTTCTAATATTTTTCTTTGTTTTTTTGATTCGCCCATTTCCTTGTGGCTGGTCCTTGCTTATCTTCATTAACATCTTTGTCGAAAAAACAAACGTTAAAAATATTAGCATCGAGGAAATCAAACTACATGTTTATTTATTTTTATTTTTTTTCCAGAAAATGACTGTCTAGTAATTAAGGGTGGATGATCGACCCAAAAAAATCACGTACACGATACACGTTTATTTGATCTTTTGAATGTAAAGTTTTCTCTACGCCACTAGGAGTGGGAACGACCGAACGAGGCCTTCTATTTTCTTTTTCTTTTTCTTTTTGTTTTTCTCCAATTTTGTCAGATACAAATTGTCTGCAGAATCAATCGTGATAATCCAACTCTATTTTGGTCCAATGGTCTACCCTCCGGATTAGCTGTCAGTGTCCATTTAGCTCCACTAAGATTAATCATTAATGTACGATGTCCAGCCTAAGATTAATCAGTTAATGTACGATCCGACAAGTTGACCTATTCTGCATGGCACCGTGCCGATGCCCATGCTCTACCGATTAGGAACCCGAAAAAACCGAACCACGCCTGTGTTGTCTTGCCAATGATGCACGCCCTAATACCATGCGCTACCAAGTGTGTGGACACGCCCCACCCATGCCTCTTGCATGGGGTGCCACCGTGCTCACCCCGCATATGAGAGTCACTATGCTGACAGCACCAACGATCCGCAGGATGGTAGCCTTATCCCAGATGCGATGCTCCATATCTCCAAAACCGCTTGGAATATGACCGCACCCTTTTGCACACATCATTAGCCATATTAAACCTTGATTACCAAGTCCTCACACCTCCGGGAGAACCTCACTCCGAAGTGACCCGATCCGCCGAAGCCCCTTCTCTTGGGAAATTCACCATAAATAAGCTTTGCCCTAATTAATCCGGATTCGACCCAATGACTCAAACTCGAAACCTCAATTAAATAGAACCAAATCGCTTATCACTCGGACCAACACCACATTGGTATTAATGTACGATATATTAATTAGCTATATTAACATCTATTAATTAGATGTACCCTCCAGGCAAAAAAAAAAAGAAAAATTAAATGTACCCTGAAAACATCTACTAATTAGATGCGGAACAAATTAAATTGCGTTAATGTGCACAAAAGCAATGGAGGATCTCTTTGGGTGTAGAATCTGTCATTCTCTCTTGACTTTTCATGCATGCAAGAGGTAAGGAGTTCGATCCCGAGACTCAGAATGATTTGGGAGTTGGAGTTGGAATAGGATTGTGGTTAAAGTTCTAAAAGAATTATTAAACTTAAAATTAAAGAATAATCATGTACAAATAAGATACAGGTAAAATAACTAGCTAACACTATAATTATACTTAATTCTTACCAATTTATTAATTCAAATTTTAATCATATATCGTTAGAGGATTAAAAAATAATCATGTTAAATTAATTTTTTAAATTATTTCTCCTGAACTATCTCTTTGTTCTAATATCATGTTACATTATTTTTTAAATTATTTGTTCTTTCTTTTATAAATGTAGTACTATTTCTTATTAAGCTTGTAATCTTGTACCTCTTTGACTAATGAAAATGATTTATTCCCGACAAAAAAAAAATATCAGATATTCTAAGACAAAATGCAACACTTACGTACATGTTCTTTTCATAAATTGACCTATTTTCCTTATCAGTTCATTAAAACAAATTGGAAACATTATGAACACTGACGTACAATTTGCATGTGTTTATTTTGGTTAATTGTTTTATTTTTAACTCTAAATTACATGCGTAGATAAAGGTTTAAAAAAAAAAATGAATACTCATGTAGTTTTACTTGGTAGTGGTGTTTAGTCCTTATTACAGGGTTACAAACACTAATGAAAAGAAACATTTTCAATTTTTTCACAAGTATTTGTCACGGTCGTCTAATTCATACCCAGCAAAAAGGCAAAGATTCTTTCAAGATTGAATTTTAAAAACTTATAGTGAAATTTAAAACGCATTCACGTAAGTACAAAAAGAAGCGGGGGGGGGGGGGGNGGGTCATGTCACATACTTAATATAACGTATAGGCAAAACTTGAATACTATTTTGAAACAAAATTTAGGACTGAATCAAATGATTTTAAAAGCTTAAAAACAAACAAAAAGTAAGCTACATAATTCACAAATTCGCGCGAAAATAAAGACAGAATCAAATGGTAGAAGCTGAAACTTGATCATCAGCAAATTCAAGAACTAAACAGTTGCCGGCTCACTAAGGATGCTTCACCGTTTTTGGTAGTGAATAAACAATTGAACTCAAGACAAGCATCTCAAATTCAAGCAAGTAGTTCTTGAACCAAGCTTGATGCGACACATATTTCCCCGTGGGAAAAAAAGAAAAACAACAGGAATCTCAATGGATCCTAAGAAGCTACAATCCTAAGTACCATAACTTAAGACTTCCCCCTTTTCGGGTCAGCGAATGCAGTGGGACTCATGTCAAATAGAAGAAGGGATTAGCAGGCAGAAGTGATATAGCATTTGGATATGCCTAGAAACAAACACCTAGACCAAAATCATCACAAAACAAACTACAACAAAATCATCAGAGGAAATTGATAGAGTATATAATGCTTCGACTTCAGTCAGTGACTGAAGCAAAATCGCACAAGCTGGAAGCATATTATGCACTGAGATGAGTACATGTTACAAGTAAACTTCAGCCCAGGCACAGAAACATCATATTTATAGGATATGCAAAATTGGGAGAAAGTTGACAGATTGCGGTCCAAGAAGTCATGATCCTTAAAGTTGATCATTACCTCGAGCTCATATAGGGCTCCTAATAAAATGAACTTTTACAGGTTACGCTGCAGAATGAGAATTAGATCACCTCATTTCACCGATTGTGGTAGTTAAAATTTGCATACACTGTACAAGTTACTGTGCCAAAATTTTCTGCTCAACAACTGCAACGAATGATAGAAAACAGAAGAAAAATCTAATTCTATCAAATCTACATGGTCGTCTTCAAATACAATGGATGTATCCTAGACAAAGACCACAATCTTCCCGAGCCATAGATTTAAGGACCTAAACATTGAAATGAATTTTCGAATAAAGGCCATTTGCAAAGAAAGTATACATGTGTTTCCTGCCTCTCGATGAATGCACATAAATTACTCATGTACACGAGAGAGAGAATCTCCATGTAAGCAACCCTAACAGCAAAAGAATTGCTTCATAGAGATAGGACAAAATATCTCTATCTTCTAGAAGATTGATTATAGTTGGAGTGAGCACGTTGTGGAAGAAATTGTGTCGTAGGAGGAAGAAGAATATTTAAGTTCACACTATGTGATGCACCTAGAGCTAATGAATTTTGTGGGGTAACAAGATGAGGCCGTATACTTTCAGTATTTGACCCTTCTAAACCTATTGGTCTGTTAGTAGGTATCAAAGACATTCTACTGTCTACACCAGAAGCAGCTCGAAGGTTATTGGGTGGAACAAGAGAAGTAAACTCACCTATACTCTTCAAAGGTTCACCATGATTTTGCCGCATAACTTCCCAGCCATCCACTTGTTGTACTTGTCCCCAACCATCAACTTGCTGTACTCTTCCCCCACCATTTGTTTGTCGTGCTTGTTCCCAACCACCCACCTGCGGTCTTCCTACCCAACCATCTACACGAGACATTCCTTCTCGATCATCCAATTGCCGCTTCCTTCCCCAGCCATTCACAGTTGCGTTCACTCTTCTTTCCCATCCATCCACCTGCTGAGCCGCTATCCAACCATTCCCTTGCAGATATCCTTCCCCACTCTCTGATTGCTGTTTTTCTACCCATCCATTTGGAACCAATTTGCCTCTCAAACCTTCAGCAGGCAATGCTCTTTCCCACCCTTGGGCAAACTGTGACCCACCCAAATTTGAACCCCAGGCTTCTGAGGGAATGGTTTGTTCCCTTCCATTCATAATCTGTGTTCCAGCCCATCTATTTGCTGCCAATTCTCCGCCCCAATCATTTGCAGCCATCTTATTTTCGCAGCCTGTTAATCGTCTTTTCTTAATTTGGTGAGAATCTTGTCTGATAAGAAGGTCAGGTGTGCTACCATTACGGTTTTTCTCAACTCCGTCCCTGGAAGTAACACCATCTATACCGAATAAGGTGTCTCTTACCCTGGGCCTCTGTACCTCACCATCCATAAAAGCCAAGAGTACATTCAGAGAGATATTGATGACGCTGTAGATCTTTCTAAAACCTTGCGTGCTGACAGCTCTTGCAACATTTTGAGACCGGTCGGTAAAATCCTCAATCTGTTTATGCGAGAATAAAAAAAAGGGCCAAAAGTGAGCATGTGTACAAATACAACTAAACCACAAATTTCCACAAAAAATACAGGGCAACAAAACCAGTGAAGTTACAGTTATTGGGCCAATTTCTGAATCATCTGTTTTAACAATCCAAGATGCCTCATACAAGCTAGCGCAAAGTCCTTTTTGCCAAATTGTTCCAATTGATGCCATCTGCAGTAACAAGAACATTAAAGAATCAGCATGAGACCAGTTAGCATGAAATAAATTATACAGAGTGATCTAAGGGATCAAGGGTTTTCATAAATTAACTAGAATCAATTGCCACATTTGTCTGTAGCCATACCTTGATGAATAGAGTAACAAACAACTGACCCACTGATTCTTTATTGCCTTTTCCGTAACCCTTGTAACTTTGGACAATATTCAGCACTGCAGAAGGATTCATTCCATCTACACATGGCAAGATCACTTAAATGCATAAGAAAACTCTGATAAGGTTGATTAACAGCCCTTAAGGATAAAATAACAAAAAAAATAGATGAAATAGTTCCCCAACTTCAAAGAATGAAAGAAAGAGAATAAAGTAAGTTTTAGTTCCCCTTTTTTTCTGATTAGTATCTCGAAAAAAAAAAAAAATTAATAAAGATGGAGATACATCACAACTTCCATAGCGAAAAGATGGCCAAAAATTATCCTCCAGCACAAGATTAATGAGTCAATGATCATATGAAAGAATACGACTCAAAATTAATTGCAACAGAATGATA
This sequence comes from Turnera subulata, assembly GCA_028386065.3. Lineage (NCBI taxonomy): Eukaryota > Viridiplantae > Streptophyta > Magnoliopsida > Malpighiales > Passifloraceae > Turnera > Turnera subulata. Next base: position 278,712 of record JAKUCV010001432.1, read on the forward strand.
CAGATGCTACCAGTAAGGCCACATCTGTGCTTGAGCCGGAGATAGTTTCAAGTAAAACTTGTGAAACCATAACTTTCACAACTGAGGACCGATATTTCACTTTATCCAGCAGATTTTTAGTGACAAAACCAAATCTATGAATGGGATCTGCAGCAAAATGACTGCATAACTTAGTTTTTGACTCAACATCCCTACTTTATTATCTACTTTTAATCAGGGAAAACAGTGAATTGAGAAACTCTTTACCATTTTCTCTGCCAAAAAAGATAATAATATATTAGGTTGTATTATATCCTTAAACACATTAAAATGGGATTTCAACAGCAATTTCCAAATCTGAGGTTTCGACTTTAAATCAATCCTCTCCTCTCATCTGCCACACTGAAAAGATAAAAGCACATCAAATTCTGTAACTGATGGTACAAAATGTTTTCAATCAAATAGTATGACCATACCATCACTCCCACTACAGCGTTCCCATTAGGGAGTTAACCCTAAATTAAATGGCCAAATGCAATTGTTGAAAGTTCACAGGTAACAAAGAAGACTACAGAAGTTCCTCAACTTACTTTAAAAAACATTTCATTCAAATTTTAGAGGAAAAACTCTACATTTCAAAAAACAAGGTATTTGCAGTTACTTTTTTATTTTCAAGCTTAGAGTCTGAGCAAAATAAGTCTCTCAGATACATGGTCCGCTGTGTTAATCACCTTTGAATAAAACAGCAAATGGAGGTAATATGGGAGGATCACGAGTCTGCATGAAAAATAAAATTAACAAAAAAAAAAAGTTGATTAGATTGGGTAGAAATACCCACAAGTAGGACTGCCTCCATATGGGGCACATCCACAAGCACCACCTGGACTGATTCCAGATGTCTGTAATTAAATGGTCACATGCAAGTAACTATAATTTTTTAAAATACATTCAAAATGAAGGTAACAAAACTATATATACAGAGTATGCCTAGTTCCCTGTAAAGAGAAGTTAAACCATATCTTTATAAACTATGAAACAACAATATGTATCTCAGAATTAAAGAACAGCACAAGATTGTCATTGGATTTCTATGTTGCTGAATCAATATGATCCTAGATTTCTGTGACCAAATAAGAACAAATAAGCACATGGAAAGCAAGAAACTCTAAATTGTTCTTGTTATATATTAACTAAGCACACTCAAGGAGATAAATATCTCAACCCCATACTTACCGCGCCATTTTCATTAACGATTGGAAGAATGAGTTAATCATTCTAATGTAACCTTTATCCAATTATTAGAAGAGGTAGCCAGTAAGGATGCAAAACATTATCTACCACATCCTATGCTGGTAGCAAACGACATACAAAATTTCTGTGACATGGTAGAGTTATGGTTAGAGTTGAAAGAAAATCAAGCCTAGCAGGAGCCACAGGCTGCATGGTGAAGCCAGCAAGCTGAACATTTCAAGGCAGAGTACTGAAATAAAACAAATGGTTTGGACTGTAACAGGTCCAACCTTTTATAAAATCATAGCCTAAATCCTGAGAGCAGTTCAAAGCCAGCATGAGAAGTCTTTGCCACTGTTTTAGCAATAATTACTGTACTAATTTTGATGTCTGCTGACTTGGCCGCTTGATAAAAACTATTTATCTGAGTTTTGTACTCAATAATGTTGAAACAGCTAGAGGAATCATGTAAAAGTAGATCAACTCTTGAATTCTACTTCAGCCGCATCAACAACAAAATCAGCTTTCATACTTTCCAATTCCAACGACATGAAATAAATGACAATCAGCACTGCCTTCACCACCGTATTTTTTGAAGAATAAATCATCAAGGATTCCAGGCAATTTGTTAACCAAAGAGTCAATTACGAGCCCATTTTTTATCTGAATAACATTTTTATTCACACTTTTTTCTACAAAATAACATAATAATGACAGATTGAAAGGTCACATCGCAGATAAATATGTAAAAAGAAGGTAAAAAGAAGTTGAGAAACCAGCTGTTCGGTTTCTCCAACTTTTGGAGTTATTAGTAAATATGCTAGTTTTTGTACAATGCATAGTCTATATGATTAAAAACGAACTTTGATAACCATCAAAAGACAGCAACACAGCAATGCCAAAAATCTAAGTCATGCTCACCTGCAGATGGAAAGCGACTAGTGAAATTATTGATAAAGAATTCAGAGTATTATCTTTTGAACTGTTGATGTCGTGTGCCTTGGCCCAAGCTTTCATCTGCCATATAAGATGAAACAGGGGTGCATTACTCCCTTTAGATTCATTACAAGGTTTGCACATGAAAAGGTCCAGAACCAAGCATCAAATTGCACAAACAAAGTTCTAAATCATGCCTCACAAAATACTCTGGCAAAAAAAAAAAGAAAGATACACAAAGAAATGTGCACCACCAACATCAGAGCCCAGATAAACAAAGTAGAGAAGCCAAATAGAATCAGCTTCATAAAGTCGTGTTATGCACCCGCATGTTTAAAAATCTCGTCAATGCCCACAAAGGCAAGTAAGACAAACCAAATAGTATCATCTGCATAAATCAGTGTGATGCCTCCACATGTTTGACAATTTATGTCCATGAATTGGTAGGATAAATTATCCACATGGCATGGAGAGAATATTCAGTTAAGATTTTCATCAATTGACACATAAACTTTAGGATCCCCTAGATAATATTGGAAATATCTCTATACTGAGTTTCCTGCATCTTCTCAGGTTCAAAATTGGAGTTTCAGCAGCAGAATCATGCATTTCAACAGTTACAGGTAACAAAGTCAAAATGACACCAGTTCCGCGCCTTTCTTCAGCACATGTATCACAAGAAAACTATCTCTGCAGAGCCTAAGAATCATAAACCCTTGACTTAAAGTAAAACTATTGATATTGTAAGAATAATCGTTTTCTACTGATTCAACATTCTAAAATCATACAGATAAGTGCATGGAAACAATCAAGGAATCAGAACCACATAAAAAAATATAGAAGCATTTTCCATATAATGAAAGGATCAAATTATTTGGGACGAAAAAATTAAATATTTTGCCTAATTTAAAATCAATTACGAATGGCAAGAGAACATCATAAGCTTGAGCGAACATCTATATTTCTTTGCAATAGATTGTAAGCGCATGTCATATATACATAATCATCTTTCCTCACCAATAAACTTAGCTTCTGAAATCTTTCATCAATCAAGGAAATGAAGTAGATAACTTGGGACTTCAGTATGCCATCCCGATTCTCAACAGATAAATCACATTCAACACCAGTTCCTTGGTCGATAACTTTCACAATTGGCACCCTAGCAGTTGTTATCAACTGAATACCAGAGACATGACCTCCCCCTGTTGCCACAGCCAAGTTACTTTCAATAGTGCTTTAAATTATGCAATGACTGTTGAAAACAACCAGTAATATGCAATTCCTGTATTAGCAATATATTCTGGTAGCATTTTTGCAAAGAGACTGCAATGCACATGATGCTCTTGAACAGACAAACTCTACGTTAAATCTCCCACTCTGTTGAAATAACTATAAGTATAAGCAAGTATTTGTTTTTTGTGCAGTTGCAGAGACGCAGTAGATTAGAATTACAAGTAGAAAGAAGAATTATACGTAGTGATGCACAAAATTCCAACGATTCACATGTAGTAACGTGCATGAGTTGCCTAACAAAGTCCCAAAGGTTTCAATGAGAATTAATATATGGAGGAATTTTCCTCGGTTCACTCCACTAGTATATTTGAGGAATTTTGTAAAGCATAAGATGATTTTTTGTCGAGGGCTAAGAATGAGTGGCTTATGTGAACTGGTGCCCTGTTCTTTAGCCATTGTAGGTTTATTTCATGATTACTTTGGTCATATTTTCATGCAACTCATACAATGGGGAAAAGTACCATGTAACTGCATATAGAAAACCCAATACCACTGTAGAAAGCTTGAAAATTCCCCCTGTGGCATAAATTACCCACAAGCATTAAATTGTAAAACTGAAGCTTGATACAGTTTTCTTATGTCAAAACCTAGAGTGTATATGTATGAAGTACGGCATAGGATATATCAACAATTATGCCCATGAACACATTGTAACAAGCATGTTCAAAATTTTCAGCCCTCTAGTTAGCACGAAGAAAGCAGAGCAAATTCTTGAAGATGCAGGATTATTACTTTGGAGGGAGTGAAACTTTTTAGCAAATTTCCTTATGGTTTGGATCCTTTTCTGACGAGGAACTTCGACTCCACAGCTACTGAAATTGACAGATAAATCTAGATCACTTCCAGGACTGAACATGTCCATTACAAAAGAGCCAAAAACATCCACAACAGGAGCATCGTTACCTGAAGCAAAAAGTACAAAAGATTCAGTATAGAACATTAAAGATATGTTGCATGCAGGGTCGCTGTGATAAGCAATAAGATGAAGACGAAGCATGCTAGCATAACATCCGTTTTCACATATACCTACAGTAATGAGAAAGATAGAATCTTTAAGAACAAAAGAGAAATTCCAAACAGGTAACCTTAAACAGCCATACTATACATTGTAGAACCAATCAATAAACTAATTCACAACATTGCACGCCAAATAGGTAACTAACCATAACGCATAGCTTTTAACTACAACAGGCAGGCATTGGGAACATAGCAACTACCGAAACACAAAAAACAAGTAGAAATGGCAGAACAAGTTTGTTTCATAGCATGAAAGAACAAGTTGTTTAACCAAATACAGAGCGCATATATATACCATATAACTCCTTTGCCATTACATTAAAGATGCGAACCAACTGTCTTCGATGTTCATAATCGATTGGGCTTGGACGCCGACTGAGGAAGACATCATCGAGTAGCTCATCAAGGTCCGGTAACCGTTGTGGTGCAATCTTATACTTCCCTAGCGCTTCCAATTCAAGCTTCTTTGCTTTCGTTACCACACCTGCAGTTGAATTCAGGTAAATAAAGCACTACCAAAGGTTTAAAAAAAAACAGTCAAAGTTTGGCAGAAAACTCGATAAATGCTTTATTGAATGAGGATTGCGAGAGATATTGCTAGTTTAATCTCAGATTGTTACTAAGAAAAAGAAAAACCTAATCAATCGTGAATCTAACGAGCTCAATGGATGGATATTGGTGGATAAAAGAAGAGGAATTGAAGAAGAACCGAAATGATGAGAATTCGAAAGAGGAATTAGAGAGAAGAAGAAGAGGGAGATGGTTTTAGGATTTGGAAGTCACCTTTACCGCTCGTTGCCATGGATTGGATTCGCCGAGGAGACCAAATCCGATTCCGGCCAACCTGACTCCTCTTTTGTTTTTTTTTTTTTTAAACCGTTTTTTTAAGTCTTGAACAGCCTTCGTTTTCCTTTCTATTTTTTCGATTGAGAGAGTCTGCTTAGCTATGCTATTTTGACTACGTTGCAGCGCATTGGCCTGGATTCCATTTTTTTCTTTTTTTCTTTTTCTTTTTTATCTAACGAAGGCCTGGCCTGGATTCTGTCCTATTTTTTTTGGATTCTGTTCTATTTTCGTTTCATCGTTTGTACACAACACCCGCTGCTAACAGCTAAGGCCCAACAGTGCAGTTTTTCTTTTACTTTTTACTCCAAAATTGATATGATTTTTCGTAAGATTTATTTATGCTTGTATTTTTATTCTGTATTTTCTTTTTGTGTCTATATTTCTATTTTTTTCGGTCAATTGCACTCCCTTTTTTCCAAGTAGAAACAAAAACATATATACAGTTCATATCTTTTGAATGAAAATCTTTTGAATATGACCTGAAAAAATAACTTTGTGTTCTTTATACTGTTTGTAACTTTGCGAAGACGCCCGTTGCGCGCAGGCGGTGGTCAACCAAATAAGGAAAAGAACCCAGGAAAGGAAAGTATTAATGCCACACTATCTGGCTCCAGATTTGACGTTCTTACATATTATATTACCGTTGAGCGCTCATCGGTGCAAGCAAAAAGAAAGGTGGTAATGAATGCTAGTCAAAACGAAGATAGCACAATCCCTCCTTTACAAAAAGTCATGGCGGGTTCCTCGATACCTTCCTTACCTGCACCTCCCCATAACTCCGCTATTAGCGAAACTTCCTTCCCTGTTTCTTCTGGTAAACCTTTCACCCTGTAACCATCGAGCCCGCCGTAACTACCGCGATTCCCATCCCTAGCCTCCCTATAGTAATAACTATCGAAACCCAATCTGATACTACCATGTCTTCGCCAGTTATAACCAAATTCCCAAATTGATCTGCTTACCTTTAAACACATCTACTGTAACCAAAGATTCCAAAGTAAATCACCCGAGCTTCATGCAAACCCATGCATCCACGTCAGGCAAGATTTTCCATGTTACCCACAAGACTCAAAAGACTAAACCATACTCTCGTCTACCCATAACTCACAAGACCAACACTAACATGCCCACCATGACCATTCACGCCGGAACCCCCACTGGGCCTGACTGTACTACTCTTCTCTGAATCCCTCTCCCGCCTTTATCCATTGTAAGTGCACAACCTTTGGAGATATCGTTTGATAAAGCCAGTCTTAGGCATAATGAGCCAATAGATGTATCGATGACCGAAGATGAGGGATTGCATGTGGCGGCAACTTTAACCGCCCCTGAGAAAGAACATGTGCTCACTGTTGTAGCAAACAAGGCCCAAACACAATTGGCCTCTGTAATCCAAGTACAGGACGATTCAGTCCTCACTACTTACACTTCGTCTTCCCAGGTACTTTTCTCTTACCATCTTATTTATGGATATATACAATACCATTGTTTGGAATTGTCAAGGTGCAGGTAGAAAAAAATTCCAAAGAGCTACAAGAGAGTTGGTACACACCTATCGACCCCATATTATGGTGTTGGTGGAAACATGGGTAGAGTTCTCCCAGGTGGAGAGTTTTTTTATAACCCTAGGATTTGATAAAAATTTTATCATGAACCCTGTGGGATTCTTAGGGGGTATTTGGCTAGTTTGGAATTCAGCGCTGGTGGACCTGCAACCACTTGCCTGTACACAACAGTACATCCATGCTGAGGTTTGCTCCAGCACAGGTACTAAGTGGTTGTTTATGAGTATTTATGCAATTCCCACGGCATCTCTAAGAGATAATCTATGGAGAGATCTCAATACCCTGGCAACAACAATCCAAGACCCGCAACTTCTTGCAGGGGATTTTAATGTGATTACACATCTTTCTAAAAGAGCTGGCAGAGACATCTACAAAACTCTAGTTTGCAGAAAGTTTATACAGTTTGTTTAGCAATCCAATTTGATTGATTTGGGATTTAGTGGCTCCCCGTTTACTTGGGAGAGAGGGACAGTTGGGAAGAGGCTGGATCCTGGACTTGCTAATACTGCTGGGAGACTTTTATTCCCTAAGGCCACAATACATCATTTAATTTGTTCTAAATCTGATCATTCCCCACTATTGATCAGCCTTATTAACCAGACCCCCCATTGGCTCAAGGCCATTTCGGTTCCAATTAGCCTGGACTACCCAGGAAGAGTTCCCAAGTGTGGTGGCTGCAGGTTGGAATCGAGACTGTTCTCTAGCCAATCGTACAAAGTATCTAGCGGAAACACTGACCAAGTGGAACAAAACGATTTTTAAAAATGTGTTTAAGTGCAAGAATAATGTTCTCAAATGGCTGGAAGGAATCAGGAAAGTAAAGAATGGAAATAGACGTGGACATTCCCTCCGGATAATTGAGAAGCACCTTAAGCAGGAATTAGACCAAGTCCTCTTCCAGGAGGAGCTTATCTGGTTCCAAAAATCCCGGAGTAAATGGATTTGTGGTGGTGACAAAAATACCAAGTACTTTCATGCTACTACTATCACTAGACGTAAGAGGAACAAGATAAAAGGACTTAAGATTGGCCAAGATTGGTGCTTTGACCCTCTAACTCTACAAACTGCAGCTGTTGATTTTTATCAGAGATTATTTTCTCTTGAACCAGAACTGGTTACTATATACCCTATCCAAGGGCTCTTCCACGCATAAATGTAGCCACTCTCTCTGCTCTAAAAAATAGAGCTATGGAATAAGAAGTGAAGATTGCCTTGTTTGACATGGGTCCTCACAAAGTTGTTGGAGTTGATGGATTCCTGGCGGCCTTCTTCCAACAAAATTGGAATATTTTTAAAAAAGACTTATGCTAGTTTGTGAATAAAGCCTTGAAGAATGGCAACTTTGACGCCTCCTTAAATAAAACTCTCCTGGTTCTTATCCCTAAACTTTCTACTCCTGAATTATTTTCACAATTTCGACCAATTTCGTTATGCATTGTTACTTACAAAATTCTCCCGAAGGTTATCGTTAATAGACTAGAACCTTTAATGCCTACCATTGTTTACCCTTTCAGTCTTCATTTTTTCCTGGACGACAGATTACGGACAATGTGATTATTGTCCAAGAGATAATTCATTCCATGCACATTAAAGGAAGAAAAAAAATACATGGCCATTAAACTCGACTTAGAGAAGGCATATGATAAACTCCGGTGGGACTTTGTGCAGGATACCTTGCAAGACCTTAGTCTTCCCATAAATTTCATTAACCTCATTCTATTTTGTTTATCATCTAGTTCTATGCAGGTACTTTGGAACGGCGAAAAAACAAATATTTTTTCCCCAGCTTGTGGACTTAGACAAGGAGATCCTCTATCACCCTATATATTCGTGCTTTGCCTTGAATGCCTTTCCCAGGCGATTAGAATTGAATTTGAGGATAAAAGATGGTTGCCCTTTTCTATTAAAAGATCTGAGCCCTAATATCTCACATGTTTTTTTGAAGATGACCTGGTACTCTTCACCGAGGCTAGTATGGAGCAAGTTGATGTTGTGACAAACTGTCTCGGAAAATTTTGTCGATGTTCTGGACACCGGATAAGCAAGCCTAAATCCAGAATCTTCTTCTAAAAAAATGTATCCAGCAGCCTAGGACGTTCCATAACCACAAAATGTGGCATTCTCTGTATTGACCAGCTTGGGAAGTATTTGGGCATCCCCCTAATTCACGGTCGCACTAGTACAAAAAATTTTGAGTTTATTAAGGAGCAGGTGCTGAACTGACTAAAAGGATGGAAAGCATCTACCCTTTCCTTTGCAAGGAGGTTAACTTTGACAGAATCAGTTTTACAAGAAATCCCATCCTATTCAATGCAAATGCTATCTGTACCTCTTTTTGTGTGTGATGATATTGATAAGCAGGCACGTCAGTTCTTATGGGCTCTACCAAAGAGGAACGTAAACCCTTCTTGGTAATCTGGGATAAAGTATGCAAATCCAAGGACGATGGAGGACTTGGCTCCGTTCGATGAGGCATGCTAATGAGGCTTTTCTAGTCAAACTCGCTTGGAAATTCCTAACGCAACCGGATTCATTATCGGTAAGATTACTTAAAGCCAAATATGGTGATGGAACTAATTTTTTACCCAAAATGGTTTCAGGTGCACGTTGTTCCCATGTATGGAGGGGCATTTGCAAGGCATGGCCAACTCTCCAAGAAGGCACTACATGGATCATTGGTAATGGAAGTAACATACTGTTCTGGACAGATAAATGGCTTGGTAATGAAAAGAGTCTCATATCCCATGCCACTCAACCAATACCAGATGATCACAAATTTAGGGATGTAAGATCTTATGCTCGTGCTAATGGCACATGGGACACTAATAGCTTACAACAATTTCTACCTCCCCATATCCTAGGGCTGTTTGCTTTATCCCCCAGCCCCTCATACAATGATGAAACTGATATCGCCGTATGGGATGGCACTAGGTTTGGCGAATGCTCGGTTAAGTCAACTTATAAACCTATCGTGCATAACCAAGAGCATATCCATAAGGAGCCTTGGCGTACTATATGGAAATGGAATGGCCTCCCCTGCGCACGAACTTTTCTCTGGCAACTCGCACAGAAGGCGATACACACCAACGCTGAAAGGATGAGGCGTCACATGGCGGTAGTGGACACATGTCCACTATGCAACCAAGAACCAGAGACAGCACTCCATGTTGTATGCGATTGCAGGTATGCTCAACTTGTTTGGAACCAACTTCTATTATCTCATGCTCGGCACTCTTTTTTTGCAGAATGCAATGTGGAGGTTTGGATCCAACACTCCGTCCTCGCCGACTATGGCCAAAACCTGGCGTGCCCATGGCTCGTTGTCTTTGGCATGGCAACCTGGCTCATCTAGAAGAACCGAAATACACTAGTATTTGATCCCACTAGAGCACCTAATGACCCGGTCAAGTTGAGTGATTCCATTATTCATTATACGTACGCAGTATGGAAGGAAACATCCCACCTCGCAGCCACAAGAGCTGGGGATCAGTCAACACCCACTTAGGTTGGATGGAGAGCACCGCAGCACGAGATGCTCAAGGCAAACACTAATGGTTCTTCCAGCCCCATAGCTAGTCGTTCTGGTGCAGGAGGAGTCATCCGGGACTCTTCTGGACGCTAGCTGTCCGGCTTCGATACTATAGGCCTTTTATGGCAAAACTTTGGGCTGTATATGATATCCTGACACTTGCTCTCAGCTCCGGCGTAACCTGCCTTGAAGTCAAAGTGGATAATGTTGATGTAGTTGACCTCATCCTTGAGCGAAGATCAACCGATTCTCTATAATTCTGTTGATGGAATGCATCAGGCACCTTCTTCATCAACAATGGAGTGTATCATTCCGCCATGCCTTCCGCGAAGCAAACTTTGTAGCTGATTGCCTAGCCAAGAAAGCTCTCTCGTTAGAAGAAGGGTGCTTAACTTATGATACACCTCCTGATATTTGCTTAGCACTTCTTGTAGCCGACGCCAATTACGTGACACTTTAAGTTAATTGAATCAAGCATCTATTAAAAAAAAAAACTTCTCGAAGTGGGGCAATTACGAGACCGACTTCCCAACCTTATGATTTTTTTTAATCCTAATATGACATTATCTTCCTTTTTTAGCTGCAATAAATACAAATATAAAATATCTAGCGACATTTTAGACTAGACTTATCTATACATATATATAAAACCCAATCTTAAGGGCTTTTGAAATCTGTCACAAATTTAGTAATGTAATACCAAGTTTGTGTGCTACACTGCTAAGGATAAAAAAAAAATGCTATTATACAAATTTGATGAATATTTGATATCCGAACCAGAAGAAAGAGAGGACCAGAAGAAAGAGAAAGAGATGTGGTTTTAGATTTTTCCTACTGTGATTGCTCTTGCTCTTGCTTGGGATTCCTGGTATAGTAAAAATTCTTTTTTATCTTCATCAGTTCTTATTCTTCTTACATGTTAAATGTTGATTTTTTTTTCTTTGTTGTTGGGTTGTGCTAAGCCATTAAAGTCTTGGTCTTCGGAAAAAAATAACGTTGTTGTTTGCATTCTTTTTGGTGGGTTTCTCACAGATCTCTGTATATGTTTGCAGATCCAGATCTATGTATATGTCGCAGCCAAACTACAGGTTTGTCTTTTGATTTCCTTTGATGCCCTACTTTTTAGTGATTCTGCTTGAATGTCTCTCCATTCTGCACGAGGAGGAGCTGCGAGTGTTTATCCAACCGATTGTAAAAGGAAGAAAATAAAATTGTTGCCTTTAGACAGTATTAAGTGTTGGGAAAAAAAAAAAAAGGAAAGAGGGTTTCAAATCTTACTTGGTTTTAGGCTGTATCAAGTAAAGTAAGATTATAATCTATTCTTTCTCGGCGAAGATGGGGAACTAATAGGGTAGCTGTATATCAGGGAAAGAAAACATCATCTTTACAACAATTATTATCTTTGTTAATGTGAGATTCCGTGCTGCTCGAAAATAGAAATTCCTTTATGTACCCAGATTTTTTTTTTTATATACTAATCCAGATTTAGATTGTCTTATGTGAAATAGAATTGATCATTCATTCCCCTTTAATATATTATTTGCATAATTTTTTATGATGAATTTTTAATATTCTTATAATTTCGGATTTGCAGGGGAATCAAGAGTTTGAAGATTAATATGATAAAATGTAACAGCCCGGGTAAAAATTTGGATTTTTACCGGGACTGTAAAAGTCTTTTACCGTGATTTACCGAAAGAATTAATCTTGGGTAATTAATTCAAGGTAAATCGGGCGTCGTTTTTCGAAACTGAGGCTTTTCCCGCGCTTGGGATTTTCCCGTGGATTTTTCGGACCTAAGTTGGTATTTTTCGGGTCCCGGAATTCTCGGAAAAATCACACCGAAAAATAATTAAGGGGGTATGCAGTTATTTTCTGGTCCAGACGGGACACGACTGCACAATTGAATTATGCAGCCGTCAACTCCTGTTACACCTGTGACTTACCTGTGCTGCCCGTGACTCTGCCTTTCTTTTCCCTGCACGCCTTCACCTGCAAAACAAAAAAAAACACTGTCTTCAAGCAACCCATTCTCTGCAAATCGTTCTTCCTCTGCAATCCATCCGCTGCCACACCTGCAAACTCACAAAACCTGCAAAAGATATATATATATAAAAAAAAGAAATATACAAAATAGTAAACAACACACACCGCACAAACCGACGCCCCCACCAACCGACATCACCGTTGTCATTTTCTTCTCCTTTTCCCCGCGAACAAGCCACTGCCTCCACCACCGTGAGCCACCCGAGACCTCACCACACACCACCCAGCCGCCACCTTCCTCCTCCCTTCGCCAACGCGCCACCCTTCCTTCTTCCTCCTCGCGACGACGCCGGCGCTCCTCTCCACAGCAACTGCTGCAGCGAGCCTCCACCGCGAGGCCGCGTCACCAGCCAGCCAAGCCATCATCTCCTCTTCCATCCGTCGCACCGCCAACAACCGCAGCGTCCACCGTTCCTTCCTCGTCGCTACCCCACCTCTGACGCCGACAGTAGCTCACCACTGTTGCTTCCCTCGCCGCCACGCCGCCGCCAGCACGATGCCTCGTTTGCGTCGCCTCGTCTCGCCGTGCTGCCCCGACCAAGCCGCCGCTGCTCGTTGCGCTGCCCGACCTAGGTGAGCAGATCCGGCTGTAGAAGACGACCCACAAGGCGCCTGGGTCGCGGGTCTTGGGCACCTGGGTCGTGGGCCTTGGGTGCCTGGGCTTTAGACCTTGGGCCTTAGGCTGGGTTTTGTGGGTTAATTTTGTGGGCTGGGTGTTGGGCTGGAATAGTAATAGGTTGGGTTGGGTTGTGGGCTATGAGATTTGGCCCAGTCGTTTTTAATTAAAAAAAAAATAAATAATAATAGTAGTAATAATAATAATAATGATAATATAATAAATATAAACTGGAAAAATATATATAAATATGTTATGGAAAATGTATTTTCTGGAAATACGTATATATAGTGTATGGTTTATATCTTTTGAAAAATTATTAATACTTGATAAATAGTTTGATATATATATACTATGGATATATTTCGAAAAAATATATGAACAACTAATTTCTCTAGAAAATTATATTATGGTAAATAATAATCATGGAAATTCATGATTTAATTCTTATGGAAATTGGTTAAATATTTTCTGGAAAGTAATGTAATTATATAGTATATGAATATCCTTTGAAAAATTATTATAAGAGTAAATAATTTTATAAAAGGGGTATACTGAAACAACCTGACCCGAATTTACCGCTAGTCACAGTAAACACGAGGCCATCTTATTATTACAGGTTTAACAACGTCCAAGTCATACAATAAGGACAAACCCAAGCATAACTTGATATAACAAACCACACACACAACCCGAGCACGGGGGTAATTATTATACAAACAGTCTCACCAACAACCAACAAAAACAAGAAACA